>CM076264.1:49781383-49831383 GCA_038380795.1 Pyrocephalus nanus
TTTCTTAGCGATGTTGCAGGCATAACAGTGCCCAGGGCTGTGCCCCGAAAGGAGGAAAGCACAGGGGAGCAGGGGACAGCAGCTCTGCCGGGGCTCGGGCAACAGGACGGAGCTCCGGCGCTGCCCGCGCTTCTCTGGCACAACTGTGGCCACCTGGAGGTTTTGTGAATCGCTCCCCACTTTGGAGGATACCCCAACTTTGACACCAAAGGCAGTCAAGCGAGCTTCTCGCCTTGTGCAGCGAGATCGCAGCTGACAATCTTTGTTTTAAACCCCTGCTGATGTTCTTGCTCCCAATACTCCCACATCGGACAAAAATATCTGCATTTTCACCCAAACGAGAGCAATTACTAAGGAAACGGGCCTCTCGCTCCTTGCATTTTCCTTCTGGTCCATTTGAAAACGGATCCATCAGCGGGTACCAGGCGTTTAAGGGAGAATTTCTTAAAGGGCATGTGGGACGGCAACAAAAGGCTGCCATTCACAAGAGAAGTCAAAGGCACTAAATGGGGACATCAAAAGGAATTCGGATCCAATCGAAAAATAAAAGAATCTGGTTTCTTTTCTTATCTGAAACACGCAGATGAAAAGCCCCTAAAGCAAACAGCCAAAGAAAGCGATGTTTTTAAAAACAGAGAGTAAGGGGGAGAAAGGGGGGAAAAAATAAAGAAACAATCTCATGAATGCGTTTCTTCGGACTTTAAATGAGATGAATGACAACATAATATCAACAGCTTCTACACGACAAACCTCATTAGACTAATGTCTTTCACTGCCTCAGTTTTACGCCTTAAACTATTCCCGGACAGAGCAGTGACTATTGCTAACAGTAGAATAATCCGGAACGACCCTTTCTCTAGGTGAAGAGCCGGAGGCAGCGACAGGCAGCGCTCCGGGGCTGCAGGCAGAGGTTGCGCCGCGGGGCTCCGAGCGGCGGGCAGGGGCGCGGGTGCCGGTGGGTGTGTGTGCCGCCTGTCACCCACGGCATCTCCCGCTGCTCTCCTTGCTTTTAAGCAACTAGTTTTGATTATTGTTTTTAACTGTGTAGAGTAGAGGAGTGGAGTGGACATCGCTGCTGGAAGATGCATCTGCTCGAAATGTAAATACTCAGCGGAAAGGGGAGATTGATCTGTGCCCGAGCGAAATACTAATGAAAAGAGCTAGGTCTGTTGTTGGAGGAGGATGCTGGGTCTCGCCTTAGTTGTTTTTCCTCCGTTTACCCAAGAGAAATGGGTGGCTTTCCCTCTGCATGGCTTCATGTCTCCGGTTACTACAAACCCTACCGGAAATTTGGTGGGGTGCTTTCGGTTCACCCTGCCCCGGCTGTCTTGAACAGAATCTGCCTCGTCTCCCGCGCCCGGCAGGGAGGGACCGGGCTCAGAGGCCGGGGAGAACCAGACCCGGGGACAGGGCCCTTCTGGTGAGGGTTCCTGGGGCAGCCGAGGGGAAAGAGGCCGGGCAGCGGCCGAGGAAAGCTTTCCTCGGTGGGAGTCCCCCTCCCCCGTGCTCCTTGCCCGGATAAAGCCCTTCCTGACAGGGGAGGGAAGGGGCAGGCTGCAGGGCAGGGGCTTCCCTTTAGTCTCAGTGTGTGTTCTGTAAAGTTGTGACAGATTATTAGTAAAGGGAGGGGTTTCACAGTTTGATGAAGATATAACACACTCTGGACTATCCATCCTCTGGGTCCATTCATCAGCGGCAGAGGCAAGGAGATGGGGAGAGAGGAGCTCTGTTCCTCTGCCCCACAGCAATTCATCACTGCGGATGAATCGGGAAGTCTTGTCCTTTGCGACCCGCTCCCCTGGCTGCCGTCCCGGGATCCCTGTTCGGTCATCTCCGGCCCAGACCAGCCCCGCGGAGGGGTTTGGGGCTGCCCGGGGAGGGGCGGCCGTCACCGCGGCCGCAGGACACTCACGGGGGTCCCGAAGTCCCTCTCACCACCCCCGAGGGGGAGTTCTCCCTGCTGCAGGATAGATATAACGCTTCTAGAGGAAAATTGAGGTGCCCCGTACAGGAATCGGGAGAGATGGAAAGGGACAGACGACTAAACAGATAGATAGATATGAACGGGGCGAGGATGCTCCTACGGCAGTCTTTTGTTTAGGAGTGAGTGATCCTCATTGTCTGTCAACGTGGAGAAGAGAGGAAATTAATTGCAACCAATTAATAATTAATCCCGTTTAAACAGCTTTATTATCACCCACGAACGAGAGGGAATTGGTCTGATAACCCCCCGAAGACCGAATGTCAAGTTTAACCAAATAGTTATTGCTTTATCAAACAGAGTCTGCAAATAAATTAATCAAAAGCAAATATGTTCTTTGTGCGGCTCGTTTGCCGGTAATGGATGGATATGAAGATTTGGCGATATTATTGTCTGTCATTCAATCTAACAAAGTGAACATTTATTGCATATATATTAAAAATTATCCCTTAATCGAGTGGGGCTGGGGTTGCAGTTATTGGAGTCTTCCCAGAGGTGAAGTCCCCTTGGATAGGAGAGGGGAGGGCTGCTCTTCGCCTCCCGTGCGATTCCCTTCAGAACATGTTTCAAAATTGCTTTAATCCACCGCTAAATTGAGCTGTTTTACTAACTGTCCACGATATCATAAACAGTTTGAGGAGCTAATGGACGAGATGTTATAAAAATAGTGGACGTAAAGCACAGAAGAGGCGATATATTCGCCCGGGAGTGATGGCCAGGGATCCAGCTACGGCAGACAAGCCCTCTTTGTCTCCTACTTGCTTACATCATTTTCTAATTAGGCATAAAATTGTCTTCATACACTGGTATCGCTGGCTTCATAAACATAACCATTATGGTTCATAAGGACCCCATTGTGGGGAGCCCCTCTCAAAATAGAAAAGGATCTGGAGAGGCCCAAAGAAAAAAACATCTCCTTTGTTTTCTCTTTTGAGAAGACGGATGGGCAATGTCACGCAGAAGATTACTTTAGACTATTAAATTGTCAGAAAGGAAGAATTTCCCTATTAATAAAGGGATTATGGGGGAGTGATGGAGCTGGATGCTGGAGGCTGGCGAAGCGCAGTACCTGTCGCGGGGTGCGTAGGGATGGCGGGACAACGCGCGGGAAAGGTACTGCACGGCCCACGGGAGCCGTGGCTTTCCCACCGTGGCATTCCCGGGAGCGAGGCCGGCCGTGGCTTGGTGCCACGCACCCGCGGAGCAGCGGGCAGCCCCGGCCTCGGCGCCGGGATAACTGGATGGAGATGGATGGAGCCGCCTATCGCCCCCGACGCGGTGTCAGCCCCCGGACAATTACTGTCTCCAGAGGGATGGACAGACTGACTGACACTGACCTCTGCCCACGAGCCCACTGGCGGCCCCGAGGAGCTTATGTGCAATTTGCTGGATTTCGTTTACAATAACCCGACTTGACATAAATAACTCTCCATGCTGTGTCTACGCCCGCCTGACCTCCTGAACTAGCGCAGAAACACTGCCGTATTGATCAGGGGCACGGGGGTTTTTTGCTTCTTTTTTTTTTTTCTTCTTTTTGGTCCGAGAAGACCTGCTCGCTCCGCGCCGCGGTCCGTGCGCTCCCCCGAGCCGGACCGGGTCCGGTCCCTGCGCGGGGGCGGCAGAGGAGCCCGGTCGGTTTCCCGTGCAGTGCTTAACAGAGCCCTGTTGAACTGGTGGAGCGGTTCTATTTCTTCGGACCCGATTCTAACTTGAGGGCGCTTTCCTAACATTAGAACCCGACAGGAGTTAAATTTCATGTCGCGACAGACATCGGGGAGCCGTGACTCCCGGTGAGGGAGGCATGGGTTCCCCGAAAGCCTCCATTCCCATTCCTTTCCGTTCTCCCGCCCTTTCCTGCACTGACTCGGAGCCAGACCTTTGTCTCGACCCCTGTTGGGAGCTCCATGGGGCGTGCGAGGAGGGACGGAGGAAAAAGAAATAATCGCGAACGAAAGTAAAGGGGGAGAAAGGGACTTCCCAGCAGAAGCCTTGCGGAGCAAGGCTGGTGTTATCCATTTAGTGTGACATATGGAAATCTCCCGGCGGGGCCACAATTAAAGGAGCCGGCCCTGCGTCCTTTATTTCCAGCTAACTTTTGTGTTAAATGTTAACAACCCGGCGCTATCCATTCCGGCTCTATTACCAAGTGAATGTTGACTCCAAGGCTGTCTTCCTTTCTGCCTATTTTGGGGTTGCCTCCCTCGCAGATTTATGTATTTTTGATATTAAATTCTTTCTATCATTAAGCCTGCTCTCTTGTTGACTTTCATTGACCCCTGCCCTTGTCCCCATACTTTTCCATATTTAATACAGGAACATTTTTGCCGGTGCCCTCCCCTCTTTGTTACCTCCCGGTTGACTGCCGTCCCTAAAGGCATGTGCTGTTTGCTCTGTTGTTGAACTTGGTAGGGTCACATAGTCTTGTGCTGTGATATCCTCTGTATTTCCAACCCTGAAATTCTGGGGAGGTGCCCTGTGGAACAAGCCTTTTTTTCCCCTAGCTACCGGCTTCCTAATGACTTAAGCAAACACCTTCGCTAATGATCCCCCAGGCTCCCTGATCCCCTCGGGGTTTTGTTTAGCTGAACTCCTAGTGCTCTGCCTGTCCCACTGGTACCGTGGCCTCTCTGACCTGAGACATCGCAGCTCTTCTCCTTGGAGCAGGCTGCCTTGTCCAGCTCCGCCTGGGCCAAAGGCCAGGATCATGGGAGCATTGCATGCCACCAGCTGCTTGAGGTGACACCGAGTTACAAAGAAGAACCGCCAAAGGAAACTTCGGCTCACACAGCCAAATGAATGTGTTCATTTATCTCCTCTGAATCCGCGGTTCGCGGCGTGCCTCGGCCCTACGGCTTGGCTGGGGGAGCGGCTAAACGTCCTTCCCAAGAAAGATTGGCTCACTTCTCCTAGGCCGGTCTGTTCAGTATCATTATGTGACCGGTTTTCAGAATTGAAGTTGCCTGGTGTTTTGATTCTTCCCTGCCTGTGCAGTTGTGCCCTGGAGGTCCCTTCAAAATGGATGCTAATTGTTGGGGCTGCACACTGCTGCCTGCTAAAATGCCCCAGAGCTCCCAGGCCCTGCTCCTCAATGGCTTAATTGACAAGGACTTGTCTGTATTTAGGAGCAGCTGGTCCAAAGCATTGGCACATCAGTGCAATCTTAACACAGCATCCCTAGCCTGGAGGAGTATGAGGGTAAACGTGGTTAAAATGAAGGAAGATTTATAGTCGGCCCCCTTGGGTAATGCGACAGAAGACAGCTACCAAGATTTTCCCTAGTAGGGGTTTCATTCATCAGCTTCCCAGCCTTGGTAACGTGTCTAGGAGCCACGTTCCAGCTATTATTAATAATAGGAGGTGGCCATTTAGCACAATTAGGCAGGTGACAGTATTCCACAATAATGTGTGGCCCTAAACGAGACGGGGAGCCGCTAACAAACAGATCCGCCACGGAACAGCACTGGGGCTTTGCGCGGCAGCCACGTCCGGAGTGGATCTGGGCTGGTCCAGTGGGCAGCGATTGCTCACCCACCTGCGAAGCCCCCAGCCCGCAGCTAAATCCTGGCAGGCACTGGTTTACTTTACTTCTGCGAGGAGAGATGGGAAAGAGCATCTCCCGCCGAACCCTGAGCTAAACCCTCTGATGTCACACACCGGGTTTAAAAATCATCTTCCATCGCATTTCCGAATATTAATTTAAGGGTCCCTTTAACTTCCGATGCAGAGATGAAATATTTTATTTTTCTCCTCTCTCTTTAAATGCTTCTCTTGAACTTCCTGTTTATAGAATTTAAACTTATATGATTTCTAAACAGGAACGGCTGGGTTTATTTTCTGCACAGGGTTATTCAGTGTTTTACAAAGAAGGTTTATGTCGAGGCTTAAAACTAAGGGGTTTTTTGTTGTTGTTGTTTTGCAATGTGTGGGAAATACTTTTATGTTCACACAGTCCGCCTCATGAATAGGGATAATAGGTTCTGGATCCTCATTGAAATTTGAAGTTTTTAAACAGAAATTCCCTAACTTTTGCTCGTTTTCTCAACTTTTTTCGTAGGAACAATGCCAACATTGAAGCCCTCGGTTGGAGTCTGCACAGTTGGAGATCTTTGGTGCCATTTTAGACATCTTTGGATTTCATCAATCAAACTGACTGCAATTTTCCATAAAAACCCTGAATTTGGGTCAGAAAGTGGGCAAAGCAGATAAAGATCGTTCGAGCTGTCTTATAAGATGATAAATAGATATCCTTTCAGTCCAACAATGCAAGAAGTGCAGTTTTGTAATTCACTTCCATTGGTTTTGAATGCAGTGAGTCGAAACAATTTATACATGTTTTCCCATGGTTAGAAGATGTCTTTACATACTTGTCAATAGTAGCTTGACCTTTTTCCCCACTGAGCTACGAAGAGGTGCTTTTTTTTCTCCTTCTTCCATAGTACAGAAAAGGGCTGTTTTGGGTCGGCTTTTTTTCCCCCTTTTTTTTTTTTTTTTTTTTTTTTTTTTTTTTAAACACCCTTCTTCTGTTTCTTTTTAGAGATTAAATCAATAGGATATTTCATCTTATCCCGAGGTTTAAGCAGATAGTGGTAGATGTTTCACCTCAGTTCACCACTCTGCAGACAAGGTATTTTGTTCTGTGCTGCCCTAAGTGAGCGGCCCGAGTCTGTTGGATTTGCTCGGTGTATTCGTTCACCTAAAGGGTGAGAAGCCCTAAAAGTCTCGGGCGGAGACCTTGGTGGATTCTGCCAAACTGTCACAGCAGACAGAGCCTTGCTGCACGGCTGAGGGGAGGGTTTCTGCCTCCCGGTTTTCTGGCTGTTCCCTAAGTCTCCCGGGAGCAATGTCTCGTGGGGTAACGTCCATGTTCGTGCCAGCCCTTTAGATGGTACGCTCATTCGGGGGAGATTGGGACCGACAGCTCATGTCGTGTGGGAGGCCAGCAGAGGTGTGGAAACACCGTTCGCATTATCAGCAAAAGGCATCTGTCTGGAAGTGTCTCAGAAAGCAAGTTGGAAGCATTGGCCTGGGTCTGCAGAATAGGGAAACTGAGGCACGGAGCCGCATTCCCAAGGCTGGGACTGGGAATGGCCCAGCACTCGTAGGCCCCTGCCCATCGCTAAGAAGCGAAGTGAAGGACCCTTCTGGGAAGAGGGCAGGCGAGAAGGATATATGTTAGGGAGGCTTGAACTCCTCCACTGTTCCCCAGAGATTTGCCCCGAGTGGGGCAGCTCACCGAATCTCCACTCTCTGCCGGCGCCCAGCCTGCCCTGTCCTGTGGGACAGCCTGCCGCTAGCCGGCCACCCTCCTGGGCTGAGGAAAGTGATGGAGGGACTAGGACCGGAGAAAAGGCTTTTTCCTTTCCTCCCCTCGCCTTGAACACGACAGCCCTGCTAACTGCTGAACACTCCTCGCTAATGGATAATGACCTGCGGTGTGCAGCTGCCTCCTGCTCCTCAAATAAAGGCTGCTTTTACTATTAATTGCATTTGTAACACGAGCGCAGTAGGTTCACAGTCCAAACGACCCAGAAACGACAGCATCCACGTTGAGACAGGCACAGCCGCCCCCACGAAGCATCCGGACCCTTCTGCAGAGCGCAGACGGGGTCCACGGCCTCTCGCTGTCCCTTGGGAGGGGTGGGGGCAAACAGTGGGGAGGAGGAGGCTCAGCTGCCCACCGACATTTCTTCCTCTGCAAAGGAGCACGTGGAGAGGAGATCGGAAAGAGTTAAAGTAGCTCGTGGCTACGGGTGGCTTCCCAAGGCCCGTGGGTGTGAAACACAACCATTCACGCAGTTCAGATTTCGGGTCTGTGAACAGTTCCCCCCCCCCGAGGCGGAAATTCCACCTGAATGAGATAAAAAAACCTCTTATTTTGCTGTTTTGTTGATTTTTTTTTTTCTTTTTCTCAGGAGAAGACGTTGGCCGTCCGCTCTCCTGCTGGGCTGCAGGAGGGAGGGAACGATGCTTCGCAATGGTGCCTGTAGCATTAGCTGCCGCGGGGAGCACCGGGGCTCATCCAGGTCGTGTGCGAGGCCGTGGTCCGGCTGGGAACCGTGGGAGTACGGCAGGAAGAGCCCCAGGCCGCCCCCAGAAGCTGCAGTGGGGCTACGGGAGTTTTTGGGACACAGGAAGGATAGAGACCACACGGTCTCAGGACCTGGCCTGCTTTAAAAATGCCTCTGCCTGTTTGTAACTCCGCAGCAGGAGCTTATCAAGAGACACGCAGCAGTAGTTACACAAGATTTTGGGGACAAGCCCCTCATATTCGGCTTGCAGTTATAAACACTGAGATGAAACAAGTAATTTGCTCCTTAGGGAGCCTTTCACTACGTGCTAAACGTCAAAAGGCACGCTAGAAACTGATAAAATAATTTCTTCCTTGCCTCCTTGCTTGCTGTGTTCCTAAGCGAAGCCCCGCGGGACCGCAGTGCCGCTGCCCGACCTGCTCCCAGCCATGGGCAGCCCTCTGCGCTGACACGGCTTTCTCAGGGTTTTGGTGATTTGTTTGGAGTGGTTTGTTTTAGTTTTCTGATTTTATATATTTTTCTTCCTTATTTAAATATTTCTCTTCCTTCAGTTTATCAGGCACATTAATATCTATAAAATAACTATTTAAGGGCCCCTCTGAAGACAAAACTGACCCCAGAAATACCTACTTCGGCCCTTTCCTCTGTCAGTGACTAACTCTTCAGCCGCTGCCACTGGGTGCTTCCAGAACCGGAAGGGAAGGGGCTGGCAGAATGTCTCCGAGGGGAGACCTCGGATGTTTTCACATGGCGAGAGCGGCTCACGCATCTGCTGAGCCGGGCGGGGGCGGGCGGGCATTGGCGGAGCAGGCTCATTTGGCTCCGAAGGGAAATCAATAATCTTTCAAATTTCATTCCCAGCCACTGGCACCAGCCGGTTAACGATTCAGCCTGCGACCCTCTTCAGCAGCGGATTATTTACCCAGGATGATAAATACACAGTTACAGATTTTTCGGTCGACCTGTCTTGTAGCGGTGGAAATAACTCTCCTGATGCTGATTGTTTAGGTCCCCTCCCTCCGGCCTGTCTGAGGGGCAGAATACCCCTCTCCTTGTCTTTTTCCCGGGTGAGGCCGGTGTAGCAGACAGTAGGGGCACGACGTCGCTAGTGGCTGACGGGGGGCCGGGACTGGAACAGAACTTTGTCCCCGTGCCCCTGGGCTTGGTTGGCGGGGACGGACAGTGGAGCACCACCCCAGAGACGTCAAGTCGGAGCAGGCCTGAATGGCCTCGCATTGCACGCACCGCGCTGGGCCGGGCGGGGAGGCGCGGCTGAGCGGGCCGGGGGCTGGCGGCTGGAGGCAGGAGCCCTCGGCCGGGGCAGGCGGTGCCACTCACGCCAGCGGGGGGCTCGCAGCTCGCTGCAGCCCCGCTCCCCAGTCTCTCAAAGCCCCTTTCAGCCGCTCTGCGGGCTCCCCACCGGAGGAGGCTGGAGCTACATAAAAGCGCATTATGAAAATTATAATATCAGGCCCAGAGCATGTCCGCGAAAGCAGCTCTGCAGCTTTCAGGCATTGAGCCCCTGTTCAGCTGGACTGAGCTGTAAAATATCCATTTGAATTCGGTGCCTGAATGGAGCAGCACCAAGAACAACAAGGACCGGGGCAACAGAGCTCCCTTTATCCCCCCCCTGCGACTTCCCCCTTCTTGGCCATTCCTTTCCTGTTGCACCTTTCTCGCTTATGGGCAAATTCAACGGCTTTTCTTCTTCTCTTTTCTTCTTCTTTTCCCTGGGCGGGAAGGGGGGAAGGAGTGTTGGGGAGACGTGAGCGGGAAAGGCCCCGTGCCCTTCATTGCCTCACTCCCCACAGGATACGCCCCGGAGCCGGTGGCTAGTCTGGTTGTAGTGTCGAAAGGGGAAGAAGGGGGAGAAGTACCAGGCACGCCCTGCCAGGCAGAGCAGAGCTCCCTTCGGCTCTCAGCTTCACGCGGGGGAAAGAAGCCTTCCTCCATCTCGGAGAGCGGCTCAGTGTGCCTGCTTCAGCTTAACGTGGCTCCACACCCTGCGACGGTGCCACCGTTGAGACTCCATGCTTTTGGCTCCGTAAAACCCAAGGAGCCAGGATGAGGAGCGACGGGGGAGAGGGGGCCGGTTTTGGCAGTTATGATCTATGGAGGCAGATGAGCCAACCTGCTATTCAAAATACTACCCATTGTGTTGGTAATGGCCCGTTTATGACTGCAATAACCCCTTTAATATTAATAGAGCCTTTTAAGGCGGCGGTTTCCTGGGCGCTGGGCAGGCGGGCGAGCAGCGCAGGTGTTGGGGCAACCTGTGCAGGCGGTGGCCCGGACGCGGCTCCCGGCGCAGGCAGCGAGCAGGTGCTGGCGGGACGCGCACCCTCTGAACCCGGACGAACAAAGGCTTGGCTCGCCCGGGGTCTCCGAGCATGAAGAATTGTTTAATTTCAGGGGAAAGTGAAAGGCTCTGCTTCTGCCGGGACGTGACATTTCCTGTGGTGAAGCCTGCATTGGCTGCTAATAGAGATCTAATTGATGGGTGAAGTCCCATTTCCGCGCTTTCTCCTTTATTGCTCCATCCAGTCTGTTGCAAAATATAACCTTAATCTGATTTAGCAATTCCTCCAGGATTCGGTGCAAGCTTACAGCACAGGAAAAATCGTTATTAAAAAAGTTAAAATACAGACTTGGATTCGGTGGGTTGCCTTTTTTATTATTATTATTATTATTTTGTTTAGGTTGTTGGTTTTTGTTCTTTTCTTCTTCCTCTTTTTTGAGACCCAACCCCACTCAGATTCCTGGCATTTAACACGTTCCTTTTCGGTAATCACTCCGGCTTTTATGACTATTTATATCAGAAGAGATCGGCGATAATGCAGCCGCCCCTCTTTGTTTTAAATGCAACTGTCAGCGTTTCGGAGCCCGGTTTCCGAGCTCAGCACCGGGCGAGGCCTGAAGCGCAGCCCCGACGGAGCGGCGCATCCCGGCCGGCAGCGTATCGCCACCAGGGGAGCGGCGACAAGAGGGGAAATGCATAGACAAGTTTGGTGACTGATGTCGTCAGAATAAAAATATAAGGATAAATATCAACCAGCACCTTTTTGCTGGAGCTGATTTCTTTTTCTCTCCCAGGGGGTAAAATAATACGTCTACTTCAAAAAGGCTGGCACGGGACCCAGTGACAGCCGGCCCATTCTCTCCGTGCTTGCAGGGACGTGCACAGGGCTGTTCTGCCCTGCCTGCAGACGAGCAGAGAGGCCAGGGCAGACCTCACCGCCCCGGCCTTTACGCCTCCGGGCTGTTTAATAGCCCCAGCGGGGCTGCTGGATGGCCCCCTAGGCCCACAGACCAGGAGGGGTGTGAAGGGGTTCCATAAGCCGCTGACAGGAGTGGATGCCCGGCCAGGCTCATATGTGGAGGGAGCAGACAGGGCAGAGATATATTCTTTTTAATTGATTCCTTGCCTTTTTGCCTTTTTCTTTGGCTTATTTTCTTTTCCATCCATGCTATCTAAGATAGAGAGGAGTGTACAGGCATTCTGGACCTATACAAACTCTCTTCAGTCCCCCTCGATAGGTTTAATGAGGCGGAACGCGATGAAGGGGATTTGAACCGGTCTAAATGATTGATGAAGCCTGGGGCAAGGCTGAGCTTTTTCCGGATAAAGCCCCATACATCCCCTTATAATGGCTGGATAGTGGCAGGGCTGGGCTCCTTCAAAAGCCGTGGCCCAAGCGCATTGAGAGGAAACAGGGAGGGAAGGTGCTCTGTTGTTACCTAATCAGCCAATGCACTGAGCCACCAGCCGCCTGAGGCAAGAGAGCACTGCCGGGGAGGTGAGGCGGGTGAAAGGGGCATTCCTGACACACTCACACACACACACACACACAGACACAGACACACACACACAGACACAGACACACACACGCATGGTACGCACCCTCACACTCCCGCGGAGCCTGCCGGCCCCAGCCCACACAGCTGCTATCCAAGGGTTTATGGTCACGAGCCCACGAGCAAGGGGTCTGCCCTTAAAAACAGAGTCATCTCAGTGTGCCCCAGACAAGGGCATTGGTGATGGGATGGTGCCCATCGCAATGCAATCCATCTCTGGTGTGATGACACAGCTTTAACACCTGCAAGAGCCCCACAGACTCCCCAACACACACAGGGACATGGACATACGTGTGCAAAAGAAAAGTGAGCCAACAGCTGTGGATGCTGCAATAGTAATTAAAAAGCAGATTTAAATAAAATATGTTAAAATGTATCTTGTCTTCAAATTCCCAAATGGAAGGGTAGAGGAGGGCCTACAAATTTGATGCCATATTCCATGGGGGTTGTGAGGTTCCAAAGGCTTCTCAGCTGACCTGGCCACTCTTTCTTTGGCTAAGAGAAATGTAAGCCAAGCCCTATCCCTAGGGAAGGTGAAAGATGTGGCAGAAATCCATTGTGGCCCCAGTAGGATGGTGGTGCTGGGGAAAGCCATTCTGACAGGCAGGGCATAAAACTGCATCCTGATCCTGACAAGCAAGGAGGGAGTGTCAAGTGTCCTGCTACTAAGATGGCATGCTTAGGTTTGTGTAAACATTCCTCAAGTTAAGCCTTTTTTTTTTTTTCTTTGTAATGGCTTCTTTAAGTCATTGAGTTAAACAAAAAATAATGCCACGTAACGGCTAGATGGAAAAGCTCTGATTTTATAAAGACTGATATGCAAGCATATCCTATTGATCTCAACAGTCTACCAGGAAGAGACTTACTGAGGTCTCACAGAAGTAATCAATTCACTGATTGAAATGTGCAAGATGGTACTTTGAGTATTTCTGTACAGGAAGAGATATTCCATATGTGTAAAATTAGAAGCAGCAAAAAGTTCTGTGTAAAAATGTATCCTCTTACGGAGCAATCTTCTAAACCTTGTCAATGTCTTTCCCCTTAACAAGTGAATATGGTCTGACTACAAGGACAAGAACATTTTGAAACCCTTCAGTTAGGGCTCCTGGGATGAATAAAAGTTCCTCTACAGTTTCTTTTATTTTTCAGTATAGCAAAGTTTTAGAAACAGTCTTTCCCCCTTTTATAATAGTTGAAAGTGCATCATAAAAAGAGATGGTTTGAATTATTTGTACAGAGATAGAATTCAATCCAGCAATGAGAACAGCTTGTAGGGGGAAAAGGATGACTATTCATTTTTTCACTTCATCTCTTATCACTTTGGCTTTGATCATTCACCTTTGGGACCAACACATCAATCCCGAATCAGATAAAACTCTTACTGTAGTCAGCAAAGTGAAAATCTTGTTCTCCTTATGAAATCTTACTGATTTCTAAAGAAGTATCTATACCCATAGAGTGAGCAGATTAAAGAGAGACACAAAATAGCAACCCTCACATTATTAAACTGCATCCTCCTCATCAGCTGCCTTGGGTTGAGAGTACTCAAACCAGTAGTTAGTAGCAAAGGTAAAAGAAACCAAACAAACAAGAAAAAACCCCCCACTTGAATAGAATAACTCCACTAACTTTATCCCTTTCCTGAATGCTGGGAAGTTAAGGAAGAATAATATAACAACTTTATTAAGAAATGTGTATGAAGGGTGAGTCATGATTATTGTTGTCTTCCAAAAGCAATAGTATTTTGGGAAAAAATAAAAAAGGATATAAGAAATCAGTGAGTTAAATGAAATTACCACTATGGTACACTTTGGCTCTGAAAATGAAACAAAGACATTTGGAACAATGGCAAGAGAAACTGCTGGTTGTTTCTTCCTAGACAAGAACATCTATCAATCTCCATTTATCTCTGAATTATCTTGATGTTATTATTAACAATAACATTACAGCATATTCTATCCTACTCTACATCCAAGGATCTCAGAGCATTTTACAAGTATTAATGAACGAGTAGGGCATGAAAAAACACTGTTATTTTGTATTCAGTTACTGGTGGCTTCCTGGAGATCACAATGCACACCGAGATTAACAGTTTGGCAATACTGTCAGGGTGAAAATTATTTATCTAGTTTTTTAATGGAAAAAAAGATGTGCCTTGAGATAACAATCAATGCATACTTTGACTTGAAAACGAGGGCTCAGCAGTAATAAACAAAGATCAGAATCCAAGTCTAATGATTGCTAGTCTGATTCCCTACTACTAATCAAATCCCCACCTCCCCTCTATCCCCTCTTCTAGTTTAGTGCTAACACTAAACTGTCTCCTTCTCTCCTGGCAAGGAATACTATCATTTGCTGGCTGCATGCAGAAGGAATACACAAGTGTCCCTGCTGCTCTGTAATATCTCTCCTCTCCTGAGGTCTCCACAAAAATTGCTGCACAGGCACTCAGAGAACGGGTCAGTCAGGTGAGTTTAATAGTAATGGGGTTATGCTTCTGGGAATTTTAACTCCCAATCCTGCATGGAATCAAAGATTTGGTTAAATTTGTTGCCTCATAAGTGGTGTCTTTGTCCTGAGCATTTTCTTTCCCCTCCAAAATATGCAAGGTGGAACAGAGAGAGGTTAAGAGAGCCCAGAAAGTTGATGGCAGTGATCAGCCAGGGAGGTTTCTGCTGGTACAGCATCCATGGGAGCAGAACAGTCAGAGGCACTGGATACTGCAAAGACCTGGAGCCTGACAGTTCCCATTAGTTTCTGAGGTTTTCAAAAGAAGTTCAAAAGTCTATCTTATTCCTGATACAGTAATTTGATGGGAACTGTTTGTAAGTTTCCTCCTTCCACAAGGATTTGATGCAGACAGAGGAAGTGTAGGCTCATTTGGTCTTTTCATTCAAAGGATGTTTCCTTCCTCATCAGTAAGAAGAAAATTCCACAGTGATATGAGGTCTTTTTCAGCTTATGTCAACAAAGACTTCTTCATGTGACAGTTATCTGTGTAAGTGTGCATCCAGAATATTCCTCTGATAAAGTGCAGGGTCAAGTAATAAGCTGCCAGTTTTACCAGTACCACTTGACCATAAATCAGTGTTAATTTAGAAAAGTCAGACAAAAGCTTCTGTTTTCCTCCAAATATAGAATTACCTATATCAGAATCCAAAAGTCCTGAAGCTCACATGGATAAATCCTATGAGAGACATATTTAATAACCAGCATTTTGTGAGTTGAGATAGAAACATGTTCCCTGAGAAAGCCAGCCATCTTCCTGTCTTTTGCTATATGGAGTCAAATAGACAATCCAGGCTGGATACTGGAAGTGAGCATGCGTGTTTTGATTGCACATGTGTGCATCTAAACAGAAAATGGCTGGCAGTCAGACATGCTGAGCTGGCCCTGTTCAGCATCTTATTATTTTCTCAGTGGAGGAAATGCTTTATATTTTATTAGAAGTCCCATTCTGTTTAGGATATTTTCTTTGTGAACAGTCTCTTCTCTCATCCGGCGCTGCCCTACACAGGCGTGTAGGGCATCTCAGTCCTTCAGATTGCTCCAACAGTGGCAGCTCAGGCAGGCAGTGAAATGAGCAACAAAGATGTGTGGTGCTGTGTCCCCACTGGCGTCTGGCAGAGGCTCCTCCTGTCAGTGGTCAGTTGTTATAACAGAAGAACAAAGTGCCGAAACTGCCTGCAGCTTCCATTCAGCCCCGCGGTTGCCCCGGCAGGCAGGCTGGCAGGCCAGCAGCCAGAAGCCAGCAGGCAAAATTTAACAGCCACGCTTCAAAACACTAGTAACAGCCATCAATAGATCCATAACTCTCAGCTCTCCAGATATGGGGTCATCTTTCAATACTACCCCACTGTCATATACAACGTTTGTCTTGTCCTGCATTCAACTAATTGTGTCAATCTACGGGGTGACTCTATAATACACATGTACAATAGCACAATGAAAGCAATAATCTCCTACTCAGTCTCTTTATTTATTTAAGTGCTATTACAAAGTTTCCTGCAGCAAAGAGAAGCTGGGAGGCTACAACCTATTCCAGCCATGCAGCAAGCAGCTATCCAGAAGAACGTGGTGGCTTAAATAAGTTACATGTTTCTGTGACTTTTTTCTTTTTCCAACCTGACATTACCAAACAGTATGGAGGGGGCTGGGGAAGTGATTTCATTAATACTTTGAAATTTGTAGTACAAAAAGAAGCAGAAATCCTAATCAACAAAATTTGTGACTCCTAGGTAATTATTTTTTGTTCTGACATTTTTAAAGGGAATATTCACAATTTATATTTATTATGAGTAAAATGCAAATACAAGACATATAAAATAGCTCAAAGCTTTCTCAGTTTAATGGTTTTGTGACTCTAGTTTTTGTAAGTCCTAATATCATTATGTATCTTTACATAAATAACTTTCATAGTAGCGAAATTACTCCTTTTTAGTTCAGGATTCTGTTCAGAGAATTACAGTGAAGTTCTAGATATTGCTGTTCTCAGCATCATTGCATTAATTGCACAAATGACCACTTTTGGCTAATGGTCATAATCCTCATAATCAATCAGTGTTCGTTCTTCCTCTGCTATCATTCCAACACACTACCAATTTCCCTTTACAAGGATTTACACCTCTCTTACACAGGGCCCAGCCATAAATAGATGTTTCAAGGATGCCCAAGGGTTTGCTGGAATCAATATCAGGTGGCCTCCTGATATCTGCAAGTACCTGCACACCACTGAGATCTAGCTACTGACTGTAAAATCCTTGCAGATACCACCACGACTTTTATCACATGTTTATTACAGCATCTGGTAGATGTGCTAGCAGGGTTGAAGCTTTTTCTGCTTGGGCTCTGTCCCAAGGTAGACGGAGATAACCAGCCTGAGATCACTGAACTGCGTATCCCGAATACTGTCAACCCAAAAACCAGTCCAGCCATATTAGACTTCCACTGAGAGACTGAATACAGAGTGAAAAGCCAAATGGGGAGAAGTCTTCTCATCTAAGCAGATGATCTGATGAAGAAACAAGGGAAACATATGTAGCAGGAAGTTCAATATATCACAAAACGTACTAAATATTCCAGAATGGAAAGTTTTCTGATCGGCGTATATTTGACTAATGTTGTGAAATATATCCTTTGAGGAGTTCTTAAAATAATCTTGTGATTAGAAAAAAATCTTTCATTCTGATAAAAAGGAAAATTCCTTCAATTATTTTGTGAAGAAGTAATGAAAAAGCAAAGGAATGAGTGAAAATGACAAACACACATCTTCAGTAACGCATCACTGCAATGACTTACAATACTGAGGGGAAGAAGAATGAACATGTTAAGAGATGCCATTCTCTATATCCTATAGATAACAAAAGTGAAAAGAAGTTGCTCCACCAAAGTCATTCACAGTCACAGAATCACAGAATCATAGAATCAATGGCTGGGGTTTGAAGGGACATTAGAGATCATCTCATTCCAACCTCCATACCATAGGCAGGGACACCTCCCACTAGACCAGCTTGCTCACAGTCCCATCCCACTTGGCCTTTAACACTTCCAGGCAGTCAGGCAGTGCTCCACACCTCTCAAAAAAGGCTGTAGCTGCAAGTAGCTGGAGTGGAAGGACCTACTAACAGTTGTGCCTATATTGGAGCACGTTCTCCATGAGCACTGGGCGGGCTTCTGACAAAACCCAAAGAGGGGCCCTCAAAGCTGGAGGGCCCAGCTGACAGGACCCAGCTGAGCAGAGTGGGCTCTGAGTGAGTGTGTGGAGGCACGTGTGGCTCATTAAACTGAACTCTGCTTGATTTGCTGCAGTGTTTTGTAAGAGTTCTGAAACCTAATTCTTTTTCAAGAAAATAAAAATGCCAGAGTCCTAAATGCACTTTTCTGTAAAAGTTTGACTGTGGGAGATCTAGTCACACTATGAATCTTTCCTTGGTGCTTAATAACCTGACTGAATAATGAAAGAGATTTTAGGTGAACATCACGAACAAACCAATCCTGCCCTCTACTTTCCTATAGCTCTTGGTCTGTAAATATTGGAACAAGCTTCCTGTGAGAAGTTCATAGGACAAAAATAACAACAGGATGAGAGCTACAGTACTGGAATACATCAGAAATAAGTTAAAGGATACCTATATAATGAGATGCAAAGGACAATTATAAACTTTATATGACCAAACTTTTATATGGAGACATGAGAGTATTTTCAACAGAATGCTTCTTAAAACAGAGACATAACTCCTCATATTTTAAATGAAACCCTCCAAACTCATTGAAAGCAATAATAGAATTCTTTTCCTTGTTGGGCAGAGATTTCCAGAAGAGCCACTCCCAGGATTTCTAGATTTGTAACACTAACAGTGATCAAAAAGCCAAAAATGCTCTCATCAGTATATTAGCCTACTTCTCTGTAGCACCTCCTATCCACAGCAAACATTTCCCCTGAGTCTGGTGTCCCTGATGAGATAAAAGAGGATAATTTTACACAGGATTTATCACTTGTAAAATTTTTTCCCGGTGAATATTTCTAATGTTAAAAAACCATGAAGTTGTGATATTGGTAGTCTAGTAACAGGCTTAAGCAACGAGAAAATATAAGTTTAGAGCACATAATTTAGCTCATAGTCCTAACTCAGTCAAAATTTGCCTGAGAGTAAAAGAATGAGGACTTCAGGATATGTCCCATCACTGCCCCTTCCATTTTCTTGCATGCCAGTGCTTACTCACAATCTCGGTACAAGGGAGAGGGGGGAGGTGTCCTAGATGTGAGCACAACAGTGATGGAGACAGCATGCTTGTTATAGAATATAATTTAAAGTACATTATAACTGGAGATGTCTTACATAAGGTCAGACCATACACGAATTACATGTGCACAGCCAGAACTTCTAATTGTGATAGCTGCAAAGAGCAGGCTCTGAGTCACTGGGAAGTGAGCTGGTTTCTGTAGATACCTCCTTTGAGAGACTAAATGCATCTCCTAAAAGACTATCTTCAGGAAACAGCCTTTATATATATATATTTATATGTAGCTATTCTCTACATAAATGCAGTTGTTTGAAATAAGCAGAATTTTCAGCAGTGTTTTAATATTTGTATATCTACAAAGTCACTATCTATTCCATATACACAAACATCCGCCTACACAGAAAATAATTGTGGATAATTCAATGTTCAGATTCGATAATGGATGCTCAAATAAATATGAGAATTCCAAGCAAATTTGTGCAAATGAAAAAAGATTTCCTCTGACATAATGGCATGGTGCAAGGCTGTCTGTAATGAGCTGTAATTTGTCTGGAAGAGCATTTTAAAGGGGTTGATCCATCCACTGGAAGACCAGCAACTGCTCTGAGACTAGAAGCAATGAGCCAACCTGCCTCGTCTCAGAGGAAATTACACCCCAAGCAGGCCAAATTTCTGACAACTTCCATAAATTATTTCAGATTTTCATATTTCAAATTTCATCTGCATTCATCATGTGAGTTTGACTGGGGAAAAATGTCTAGGAGGAGCTCTGCTAGCATTCAGTGCAGCAGTCCCAGGAGCCTGCCCTGGGACTAGATAATTGAATTTAGTTTTGATTAGATTATTCTTGCTGCAGTCTACTGCCAATCTGAAGTATTGTGCCTTCTCTTCTACTTAACCTTCCTGCCCCATGCCTGCTCCAGCCTGCATGCAGCTCTCTGTATTGCAGAATATATTTGAACAATCAAACTTAGGAGTTATTATTTTGCTTTCCATTGTCCATCCTTATAAAAGCACACATCTTTCACTGGGTTCCCTCTTCCCTGAAATCAGATTACTTCTTTTTTTTAAGTTTGTAATATTGTTTACCATTTTCAGTGGAAAGTGCCCTGTAATTTAGGTGGAAAATCTAAAATCATTACTACATCTTGGATGATGCAACATACCATAAATGAGAATCATTTCTAAAACAGCTATAATCATCACTGGTCAATACACATGAGAATAAGAACAGATAAATAATGAATTAATTCATCTATTTAACTAAAAATCTATTGTTAGCCAAAGTTATTAATCAAACCTTTAGCTAGCGGTCAATAGAAAAACAAATAAAACACATCCACACACCCCCAAAACTAGCTCCACAGTCTTTCTTTGAAAGTAATCCACTAGAAATGCAGAATACGAACTTTTAGCAAAAAAAACAAAACCAAAACCAAAAAACAAAAAACCCAAAACCAATCAAAACCCCAAATAAAAAAAAAAAAACTAAAAAAAAAAACCCAAACCCCCTCCTTACCTACAATTCCCCCCCATATCAAACCCCTCAAGCCCCCCCACCAAAACCAACATTTATGAAAGAAGTGTGGCAGAAAAACAAAACCCTTTGATGTGAAATGCAGCTAAATGGATTTTGTATAATTGTTACTAGCAGTAAGTAACTAAATGCTAAATAAATAAATGGTCCTTAATGTATAGGCGTTATTTTAACCCATTTACAGAATATGAGTGTATTTATAAATGTTTCAGGAGCAAAATACATGTAACTCTCCAAGTCGTAGTCTGGATTATTAGAAACACAGATAAGGTAAACAAAGCTAATGCTGTCCTTTAAGTAATATCTATCACTTCCCTGTTATTGAGTTATTTCTTTTAACAATATAGGGGTTTTTGATGCTATGTGTCTGAGCTGAAGATTTTAGATTCTTTATTGTTCTCCATTTTGATGAAAAAAAATTGAATTGGGGTCTGTTATATTGAGTTTTGTTCCGTAAATATACTGAAATCATATTTTTGTTAGAAACTATCAATAAATCCAGTATAAGAAAAGTAATAAGATACAAATATGAGCAGGACCTTTGCAAAGGAAATATTACAAAGAGAGTGTGTCCATAAAATATATTAGGGAATGTGCTTTCTCCCTTGTGTTTGAAGAAAATACAGAAAGAACTACAGGGAACTGTGCTATTTTTAATAAAGTTACAACACAAGGAATCAGATGACTTTAACTGCTGGCAGATAATGTTCTAGAAAATAATCAAACATGAATTGCTAATGTATAGATTTTCTTAAAAGGCCATTATTTACCAGCTTGAAGATTTGTTTCTCATTAACACAATTTACCAATGCAAGGCATTTCGCTCTGAAAAATGACTGTGTGTGTACACATATAGCTATACACAACCCCTACATGTGCATATCAGGTCATATGTATAAATACATATGTGCACACACATGGTTATTTTGTGTTCACATATGCACATAAATGCACAGGCGGATTTGTACTTTTTGCATGATTTCTGTTAGTCCAAGAAAAGAAAAGAATCACCACTGCAAGATCTGGGGAAAACAAATGCTGATGGGAGGGAGTAAAAAATTAAAGTCAGCAAATAAAGTGTGGAATGTTGCCCAAAGTCCAGTTAAAGGTAGAAAGAAAATAGCTGTACTTGCTCCTAAGAGTCCCACCCTCCAAGAACATGCTGCATTTTCATAGCAGTTGTTGTGCCATAAATAAAGATTTGAGTATGCAAGAAAGGGCCTACAGACTCCACTGTACAGCTGCAACAGGCATGAGAAACCCGGAAAGGCTCCCCAAAATGTATGTGTTTCTTGCCATTTACTAAACAGTCTCCAGGGTGGCACAAGGGAGGAATTCTTCTGACATCATCTGGTTTTGTCTACATTTTATTAAAAAACAATTTACATTCAGCAATGGGAGCTGTCTTAAAGACCTATTGTTTTCCCTTATTTCAAGCAGCATCAATGGCTCATTCCTGCTCTTCCTGAACTTAACAACCTCAGGCTCCAGCATTGTACTGCTGTTCGGGGCTGTGAGGAATGTGGGAGGTGGCTCTCAGAGATTTGCACCTGACACGGAGATCATATGAGGCAGCATCAGGACTCACTAATTTCGGAAACCCCATGACAGTTCTGCTTTTGTGTTTTTCTTACGTGCGTTGTACACGTGAGCCTTATGCCATAGACAGTGTTTCTTGTTTTGAAATGGATAAGAAAGCCCCTGTTTTCCTTGAAACAAGTGTTCAGAGGTAATACTGACTTCATAGACTTAAATATGTGACAGATAGGTTATTTGCAGCATCATTTGTGCTTTATTTGAACTACTGATAGGAATATGCATTTTTATTTAGAACCACAGCAAAATAAACCTTTTCTATAATGTAAAAGAATGTTATATTCAGTATATTTAGCTAAGAAGAGTAGTCATGACTAAGCTCAGTTAATTATAATAAACTTTGTAGGCATTAAAATTAAATGGCTGTCTATGGTTTTCATGTTGTGCACAGTTTCAATCACAGTCAAGCACTACAGATTTGACTGATCCATACCCTGCTGCTGCTGAAGATAATTTCTGCCTCCCCTCTCTGCTGCCCCCTCTCTTCCCATCCTCCTCTGCCCTTTTTCTCAGTGTCCAGATTCAGGTCAGTCTCCAGCTGCTTTGCATTTTTTGCTTGATAACAGAATAAGGACCTTAAAGGTCTTCTTTCCATTTTCCTATGGAGATGCCTGTTCTTGATTTTCCTTCTTCTTTTTTTTTTTTTTCCTTAAGACTCCTAACTTCTTGAATGAAGTTTTCTTCAAGTTCCTAGCTAATGGTAAAAAAAAAAAAAAAAAAAAAAAAGAGGGAAATAAAAATGGATAATGGCTTGTGGTCAAAGTGCAGGTAGAACTATAAAACTTGGCTTTGACTTATTGGGCCATGAAGAACATTGACTTAAGGAATGATTTAAAGCATTTCGTCAATTCCTGATACCAAAAGACCTTAGAAAGAGAGATGGGCTGTGCCAGGACAGGGTGCTCTGCAGGGGCTCTCAAAGTTTAACCTACAAGAGCGAGCCAGGCATCAGGGAAGGGTTGGCTCCTAGGGGAAAAAAAAGCAGTACTTACTAGAAGATATTGATACAGCTGGGACTTTTAAAGAGCTTTTTTGAGAATTGTTTGTAACTGAAATAGAGATTTCTACTGAAAGGAAACCAAAGTCCTCCTGCAGAGATTTGCACCATAATATCTATTTTCAAAAGGTCTAGATAGAAGATTGTGGCCAAAAGCACACTTTCCAAAGACACAAAGTAGGAGGTCATAGAAGCTTTTTACTACTGTTATTGTTAAAAGAAACTCCTTTCATCCTAAGGCCCTTTCCCTTATGACAAGTGATGAATATGCAATTTAATTATTGGAATTTTTTATTTAATCCTTTATTAAAGGATTTTATTTAAATAAAATCAGAACTCCAAGGATAACATATATCCCACTTGGGTAACAGATGATTTCCTGTGATAAAGTCAGAGCCCTGGAAAGAAGAAATGTTCCTTGCAGTTTCAGAAGGCAGGGTTATTTTAGAACGTAGAGAGAGTTTTTGCAAAATATGGAGAGAAGATGGGGCATGATATTTGGAGATAATTTACTGTCAAAACTCTGCATTCCAAAAGGTATTACCTGCACTCCCACATCAGACCTTGAATATGTATATATATATATATTTATATATATATGTAAAAGTAACTAAACAAATTTATATATATATATATATACATATATATATATATATACATATATATATATATATACACCTCTGGGTTTACTGAGTGCCTGGAAGTAAAACAGATGCAACAGCATGAGAAGGACCATGTCTTCATATCTGTTACCTTATTGGAAACTGAGATAGGATATCTCACACTAAAAGAAAATAAAAATCTCTACTACTTAGATTTCCAGTTAAATTTTGCACACTGAAGAACATCCAGTTTTCCAGACATAAATTCAAACTTTGCAGTTCTGTATTTCTTTTCCTCTCCATAATGTCAGCCTAGCTTCTGGATGAGCAGATTTAACATAGCTCTAAGGTAGTGGCCTTCTTCCTTCATTTCCTTAGCATAAACACTGAAATAGTGGTGAGGCAGCTGTGTCCTCTGCCCAGCACAGAATATTAACTCTTCCAGCACCCAGAATCCTAAAATGCCCCTAAGTGCCTTACGCCCTGGCCATACAGCATGTCCCCAGCATTGAGTGACGACCAAACCCATCAGGGTCTCCATGAGCCATCACCTCTCCAGCAACTCCTGCACCCTGCACGTTCAGCAGGACAGGATGTAAGCAGGAAATTTCAAACAACTTTTCTTCTAAGGGATTTTAGTTTCATTACCATGTGTTAATGAAACACAGTAAGCCTGCTGAAGAAAAAAGTGACCTCAAAGGCTTCAAAGCTTTTCCAGAGGTAAGTGGCTGACATCAAAGGCAATATGTCTAAAGCTACAGACTTGGACTCAGGAGCAGGAGCACAGCCTCCAATTGTGTCCCAACAGCATGCAAAGGCAGTTCAGTACAGGGATAGTTAGGAGAAATTCATTCTTTCACCGGTCAAAAGGACTTCACTTAATGTTAAATTGTATCACTGTACACCGATCTTTTATTTCAGACTTTGGATATCCATTTTTTTTATATGCTTGCCTAAGAAAATATCCACAAAGGTTCTAAAGCATCATTCCAGGGAACTCTGTCACCCTGAGGACTGATAAAATTAAACATTTTCTACTGGCTGAATTTGCAGTGCTTCACACTGTAGCAGAACCAAGGCTGACTCAAATCTTCCCAGTAAACACAAGCAAAATTCAATTTCTCAGTTACAGCAGAGCAGTTCCTTGGCACCAGCCCTCTTGGATGACTCAGAGCACCAAGGCTGAGTGTACTCCCATGGCCCCACTTAGCACTTCCATCCCTGCTCTCCACCTCCTTTGCTCCTACCCCGTTTCCCATTTGTATCAGCATCCAGCCAGAGCTGGTGGCAGGGAAACTGCAGTCCTTGGGGACAAGAAACATGGCCATCTCCCAGCCCCATTTCTGACATTCTCACAGAATTTCTCTCTACCTGGCTGAGAAGCAGGTGAGCAGAGGATTTCCCTCTTCCCAGAAGCACAGGCTGCCCTATGCTTGCATGTGGGCAATGGGGGCCAGATACAGTCATGGCTCCAGGCTCTCTACCTGGACCTGGGGCTTTGCAAGCCCCTTCAAGCCCCTGCCCTGCGTGAAAGCTTAATTTACTTACTGCTGGATGTCATCCTGAATCCAGCTGGCTTCTCTCTCACTTGTAAGCCTTGCGGGCTTAGAAGCAGATGCTTCTGACATTACAGGTCTCAGATAACTTTCTGGGTTTTATACTTCTGCAGTGGCATTTCTCATTAGTAATAATCCCAATAAAACTCACAGAAGTCAGAACGCTCTATATCAGGGCCATCTTCTAGGACCCTGATGCCCTAGAGTTAATTGCCCAATCCTTAGGTCATTGGTATGTGCCACTTTGTGGGCTTGTGGCTCTGCTTGCTGTTTGGAAAGGAGAGGGAAGCGATGCCTCACCTCCAGACAGGAGAGGGAAGATGGTCCATCGTTTGGATGGCACCAGCAGGGAAGGAAAAATGAGCTTCAGTGAGACACAGTAATTACTCAGTCTGGGCTGTACCATTTCCTGCAAGAACCTATTTCTTCCAGCAGAGACCATTCATTAAGTTTTGTTCCCAAGTAGTTTAGCTAAATGAGGGTTATTTTGAGCCTGCAACAGTGTTTCCAGATTTGATTCAGTGAAATTTATTAAAAAATATGAAAGGTTAAATGGCTGCTTATGTTTCCCCTCCTGAGATGAAAATGCCGCACACACAATTACACCACAGTAATTCTTCCTCCCTGTATGTTTTCTGAGGACCATAAGAAACAACTACCAAATGTCGACATACATTGATCTCTGTGGGAAGGGACAAGACAGATACTGTGCTTGTTTGCTTTCCTGTTCCTCCTTCTCCCTTCCCTTCCCTTCCCTTCCCTTCCCCGTGTGCTCAGTTACGGGCTGAGCTGATAGGGATGGGTGGGCAGCCCAGCCCTGCTGCACAGGTGCTCTTGGCATTTCTGGGGTAAGTGCAGGGAGGGGAGCAGAGGCATGGAGGGCTTAAAGGTCTCCTTAGCTCCCTTCTTGCCTCCCCAGGAAATCTTTGTTTCCTACCAGCTGAATTTTTTTCCTTCCATTTTGGGAATGTAGGTCTCATTAATGAGATTAATGGGAGCTGACTGTATGTACAAAGAGGACAATGGGTCCCTAAGAAGAACCATGCCTTCTTTGGGGAATGTCAGTACAAATGGGGAAGACACGTAGATTTGTTGTGGTCTTTTTAGATGCCAGAATACTACCAGAACAACAGCGTAGCGTGGAGGTTGCTGACAGCCCTTGCAATGGGAAATAATTACTGATGGTCAGTAAAGGGCACTCTACTGAGCATAAAGGTTTGTGTCCCAGTGGCTAGCCAGTTAATAACTCATTTGCAGGTAAGAAAGTTGCTCTGTGAATGCCATATTAATAATCAGAAGGTGAAAACAGAGTAGGAATGTATTTTATGGGTAGCTTGAGTAGGCAGGTTGGATTCAAACCTCCTGTTCTGGGGCTGGGTTGTTTTGTGTGGGTTGTTTTGTTTGGTTGGTTGTTGGTTTTTTTAAATGTCCAAAGGAAGAAGTGGCTTAGAGATACACAGCTGGTAGATTTTTCTTGAGATCCCTCATAACCAACAGGGCAGAATACTGCCACAGTATGATAAAACAAAACCCCAACAAACAAATCTCCTGTCTTCATGAGTCCCAAATTTTCTCCCAGGATTTGCAAATCTGCTCTTCCCTCCCAGCCTGCCTGGTTGCCATCTCACTTTGCTGCAGCATGGAAACATTCCCCCCCCCCTCCCCCCAGCCAAAGCTGGCTGACAAGTACCTCAGTAAAAAAGATCTGTCACTGGTCCAACACAAAACTGATAATTTTGTTTGGCTTTTACAGCATCAAAACACACCTGTCCTAGCCAGAATATTAAATAAGACCTGCCTTTGGTTAGCTGCATGTTTAAAGAAATGTCATTTTCTACTAAAGATTAAGTGAAATTTTGTCATTTCAGGCTTATACCAAGCTGCCTTTATTAGAAAATGAAGTCTACATTTGAATGAGAACCTATTACTTCTATTAGTCCCTTCTGAGCCATTGCAAGTAAATATTATATACATTATTAGAAGAGATGAGGAGACCAGACAGATTGGCTTCTTGATCAAGGTTATGCTGTACTCATTATGCATCAGCACATCTGGAATGGTCCAGTAGTACCCTGAGAATTCCTAATACATTAATAAGACTTACACCTCCTATAATTGCATTTGGCTGATTAACTTTCGTCCAGCTGGTCTTAGCTGCATAAAAAGGTATTTCATAAGCTTGTTATACAGAAGAAAATTCTGAACATCTTTGACATATATCTTGCCAACTTTTATTCTGACCTGAATAACTCACTTTCTGGCAGCTTTTAGCACAGATGAATTTAAAATATCCATCACAAACATTAGACCCCTTGAGCCTGAAACTTCCAGATGTAGAGTCATGACCATATGCCACAAAGAACTATTATGTATCATTTTGATATTAGTCATTTTAATCATCAGCCCTAGCTGTCTCTTCTTACTCTTTGTGGAAGTTCAGCATTTACAAGCATATAAAAAATTGCAAGATTAGATCTTGGTTTTCTAAGGGCCATAGTTTTAGTTTAGATGCTTTTGTTCCTGCAGCTGAATGCTTTCCAGATTGCAGCAGAGTCTGTTTGCTCTTTGAGGAGAGAGGAAAGAATCCACACATTCCCCACCAGTTTAAAATGCGAACCCTCCCTTTGTTCCACAGCAAACAAGGCGGCTGGGGGTCAGCTCTGCATCTCCTGCCATTAGGTGTCACTGCAGTAAATGGAAATTACTGAAAACGGTTTAAAAAGAGGAAACACTGCCAAAGATTATTCTGTGAGAAAAGAAATAAATGTATTTACAGAGTAAATGATGGCTGTATTCTAGATCTAGATTTCATTGCGAGATAGTTTTCTTAAAAAAACCCTCTTTTTTTAATTTTAATTTGAAAATGTAACTACATTAAACACTTCCGGAATTTACTTAAATATTTTGTTGCAAAAGCATAAACAATGTAGATTCCAAATGTACAAACTATTCTTTTATCCGTTTTGTGTAATATAGTTATTTTATCAAACCTGGAAACATTATGAAGTACAGTTCATCTGGAGACATGATCTGTGTACCTGGCCTCGAGATGGAAAAAGAAATAGCATAGAGAGAGCAGACCAAATATTTCAGAACAGTCTCCAACTTCACCTTTAGCAAAATATTTCCTTTTACTTCTACACAGAAATTTGTGTGTTTTGTGATCAAAGTACCAAAAAATCCTATAGCATATAGTTGGGGATTTTTTTTATTTTAAATTTGCAAATTATTGCCATCACAATGTTTCCATAGGCATATTTCACACTGAATATACCTACTGTTTTTGTTAAGAGCAGATATTTATGCTTTTAATAGCTGTCTTTTTGTTCTACTTGTGATTCCCTCCTATGGGGGCCAATTTTACCCACAGATATCTTGGACTCCAAATCTCTCCAAAAGCCATATTTTGCTCCCTTCCTCGCCTCACTCCCCCTTTGAAGCACAAACCAGCGAACCACTAACTCCATCAAGAATGACTTTTAATCTTCATGCAAGGATCAGGCTCCATCAGGCATCAGGGAAAGCTTCTGGATTCCTGGATAACACAGAATCTGGTGATGATTGCTAAGTCACTTGTCAAGTAAACACAATCATTGCAGTTCTGAAGAGTCAAAATTAGGAGTTTTCAAATAATTTTATTTTAATTTAATTAGGCTTTCCATTTGCAATAAAGTGTGATGTGTTGAGCTTACACTATTACCTATATTTTATCAACTGGAGTAGTTAGTCCTGCAAATAGTGTTTCAGTAAACAAGTCTTTCCCCTCATCCATCCATCCTCCATGCCAAAAAATCATCCAGGGAAAACACCTAGAATATTTCTGAGTGCTGCAGGACCATCCTCTGCTGGCTCTTTTCAGCCCAGCCCCTGCTCTGGTAGGATCACATCCACCTCCTCCATCCAACTGTCCACTCTCATTTTAATCACTGCGGCCATTTGCAGCTCTGCATACAGTTACTTAATTTGTTTGACTGCACAAGATTCTTACATGGTAAGAAGGCTCATGAATATGCTTTAAATCATGGTTATACTTTTGGACCTATGGGATGAAACAGAAAGCAGAAGTCTCTGGTTCATTCTCTCTATGTCCCTGTTGCTGCAATAGGATTGATCCTCATAACCTGCTTGGTCCACATGGTATAAATCAGTGCCTGGAAAGTTTCAAAAGCCCTGAAATTTTTTTTACTTCTTGCAAAGAATCCCTATAACAACACAATGTTAAAAAAAAATTGTAAAATAGAAAGACTACTAAATATTTTTGTAACACATGAACATATTTTCATTTTATAGCATACATATGTATATATAAGAATATGTATATATTCACATATATATTTTATATATAATATAAAATGCATACATACTTTATACACTTATACACATGCAGATCTACATGTGTTCCTACATGTGCACATTTCACACGTAATATTAAATTCATTTTTGCATTAAATAATTTCACTCCTCTCTTTTTGTAATGGTTTACATTTTGGAAAATGAAGACAAACCACTTAGACCTTGAAAAACACATGGGCTACTCAGATAGATGGCATCTGGGAGGACTCTGAACTCCCTCAACATTCTATAGGGAAAAACAGAACCAGGTGCATTTCTTCCTAAATCAAATTAGCTGGAAGATGCCACATCCAATTGTAGTAAATTGATGTGAGAGTTTGTGATGTCTATAGCAGATCTTACAACAAAGGTCAATGTGTGGAGACACAGACAACAGGCTGGTATACAGCAACTTGTAGTGGGGCTGTTCTAACAAAAGCAAGGAAGAAGTAAAATGCAATCAATTTTTTAATATAGGAAAAATACAGTCTAAATTATATATTTCAATTAACCTAAACCAATAATTTGTATCATTAAAAACGTTAATATAAAATGGTGTTTGGCTGAGGCATTTTGAGACACATGATTGGAGATAATTTTTATATTAAAATAACAATGGATTGAATGTAATCAAACTACAGAATAAAATAAACCTGAATTTATAGGGAGAGAGAAGCTTGGAAAAGAAAACAGATGTGGTTAGCTAGTATACAAACTTACGGAAAAAATACTGACATATGTCAAATTTGCCTATCATTGTCATAATTTTTAAACATCCCCCTTGACATCAACAAGTTTATATCATGTTTTATGACACTTAATTATGCCTAAATTTATTTAATTAGCATCACAAGACATCGAAAGCAATTCAAATGTTTTCTTAAATAAATTATGAGAAAGCAGCAGTTAAAGGGAGGGTAAATATATTTCCTGTTCAAAAAACCCATTGCAGGAATGCTGAGGTCACAAAGTGAAACACTTAAACTTTTGTATAAAAACTGCCTGTGCAACTGTAAATGAAATCTTAAACCTAGACAGAGAGAGCTTTTTTATTACTTAATCTTGCAGGGTTTTCTCCACAGGTTTCTTGCTTTATTCAATAAAAAAAAAAAAAAAACTTATTACAAGTTTGCTTATTACAAATTTGGACAATCCCCCAACATTATTTACCACATATTGGTAAAAATCTGAACTGAACACATTCGTTTCTTTGTTAGCGCTTTTACATAGCTTTCATTCCAGTACCTTAGTGCTTTGAAAAATATCCATGGATTTCTTTGCCACATCTGAGGAAAACCCACAGATGATACCATTATTCCAATTTTGCAGATGACAACTGAGACTGAGGTCAAAATTGCTAAACCTGGATGCCCAAACTGAGGTATTTTCAGTGGTTTTTAGCACTTAAATGCACACTGTCCAAAGCCAACTTCCATCTTATCTGTGAATTGTCCACAAATGTCATGCCACTCTGGGCACTTCAGCAAGCCAAAATCAGGACAAGGCATGCCACAACTTGGATGTGCAGCTTTGTGACCCTCCTCTGTAGTAGGAGGACTATGAGCAGAAGCTGCCTGCAGGATTCACTCACCTCATCTTTGAAGGGTGCAGCATGATTAGATGAGATTCTCCAAGGAAACATCCTGCTCTTATCCACTAACATCAATGACACTGAATCCACTGTTTCTTGACAACTTCCAGACAGGTAGAAAAAATTCAAATAAACCCACAAACACTGGGTAGTACGAAAAATTGAAAGGTGAATTTTGAACAGCTCATTATATCAACTCCTTGGCTAGAACAATGAAGAAACTGTCAGCAATGGTCAGAGCAGCACAGCCCTTTCAGACCATGGATACACCATTTCAGTACACTACCAGTATTTAAGCAGACTGATATTTTCTCATTAATTCTGCAGCCAGTCTGTGGAAGGCTGGGACTTAACACTTATTTTTAACTTGTGTATTTCAATAGTTTAGCTATATTTGTGTTTTAAATAATGCTGGTACAACAAAAAAGAGAGAACTGCACTTTGCATTTCAAAATATGTTTCAGGGGATTGGATGGCTCAGAGAACTGGGAGTAGGATCTGTGTCTTTTCACCCTGTCCCTGACAATTCTACTTCAGGCAGGCCAGTAATGGACAGAAAGTCACTCTGGATGTTACCGTGGCAGTGTGAAGTGCTTTGGGGACTCCATCCTTGCTCCTAATGGCCATGCACTGCCACTGTAGCCCGTTCCCTCATGCGCCCACAGCCATTATATTCAGAACAACAACACAGAGGCCAAGAGGTGAACGAGCCCGAGAGTTAAATTACCTCTCAGCTACAGAGAGTAATTCTCCTAGACAAGAGGGAGTGCACTAATATCACTGCAAGTTCTCCTTGCCCTTAGTTATCGTCAAGAAGGTAGATATTCCCTTGGTTTTGTGTTTATTGTAGGAGATGTGTCATCTGCCAACTTGAAGACAGCAGCAATAGCAAATGAGATGGTGAGGGGCCTGTATCTGTCAAGAAATCAAAATGTAAAAAACTTCAATTTTCCAGTAATGGACAGGGCACTAGGGGTGGGCAAAGCCCAGGAGAATGAAGGGGTACATGGATGTAACAGGACCAGACCTGCAGACCGCATCCTGTGATGCAGTCTTACTGCTCATCCACAAAATGAGAGCCTGTCCTGGAAAACTGGGAACCATGCCTGGACGTGGGTGCTCTGAAAAATCAAATTTGCTTCTAAGAGCGCCAGAGGAGTCTGCAGTAGCTGGGAAGAGGCTCCTGCCTGATACCAACACTCACAATGCATTCTGCAGCCTGAATAAAGGTGAAAGCATTACCCACCATGTGTGGTGGGGTAATCAGGAGCAGCCAATGCTGTCATCAGTAGATTCACATATACACAGATTAAGTAAAAAAAAAAAAATTCTAAATTCTACAAGGTCAAGAATTTTTAGAATATACAATGTGTTTTTATTTCTGTAGAATCTCTACAGCAAACTTCAACATAAGTGGTCCTATTTTGTAGAAAACCTAGGTCAAAAGTACCTGTGGAGTGGAAAAGCCTATAGCCCTGCACAGTGCTAGGACCCCTGGCTTGCAGTACACCATCTTCCTGGCATGGGAACATCATCCACACACTGGGTTGATTTTTCATGGAGTTATTAAGACAGTTTTAGAAACAGATTGCAGCAGCTGTGGAAGTCAAACTGGTTGCCTTACACCAGATGTTTTGCCCTGACAGCTCATGCACGTACTAATAATGCTGTCCTTATGCATGCTGAGGAGAAGGGATAATGTTGAGGGGGAATGGTCTGGAACAGTACAATGAATTTCTTCCACCCATCAGCAAAGCCTTGGTGTTATTTGCAATTTTTATGAATTAGTGTTCTGGTATTTCTGTCCACACAAAATTAGACCCTATGGAAGAACAATTTTTCTGCCTGGTTTCCTTAAGAAATGAAACACTAATGTTGGCATGTCCATCTGGATCCTTCTTTATCCTTCCTGTAATAACTCCTAAGATCCTTGTCTGATTTCAACCAAGTTTGATCAGTAACAGACTGTGAAGTAATTATGTTTCCACGCACTGCATGAAAATAGACTGGCAAATAGAGAAGCCCAAATTACGTCCCTCTCTTAGAGAAAGACTTTAGTTTGAATTCACAGCAGAGAGGTCATGTCAACAGAAACACCTTGCCAATGCCCAACACCAGAAGGTTCAGTCAGGCAGCATTCCTTCTTACAAAGAAACGGATGAGCTCATTACGGGGCGGGGGGCGGAGGGAGAGGTGAACTGGGGGAAGATGGAGCAGGATCTTGGTCTGTCAGAGCAAGTGAGTTGTTAGGTATGTTCTGCCGAAGAGTATAGACAGCAGTAATTGCGTGTGCTACACTAATTGCAGAACCACAAAATAACCAGCTGTGAATGAAACTGTTCCACACTGACTGTTTTGCATTTATTAGATTGTGCATGGAAATTAACAAATTGGTTTTTAACGTCTTAAAGATCCAAACCTTGACACAATGGGACAATAAGAGACACTGAGATGACGTCTTCCTAAAGGTGACTCCCTCTGAAGTAGTGACATTCAGGTACAAGAGGTGACATGAGTTCTCTGATGTCTTTCTGGGGCTTCAACTAAAACTGAATTAATCTGTCTATATTTAACAGTTATAAGAGTTCAGGTATATACCGAGATGGTTAAACCATGCTCAGGGAGAACACAGCCCTATAAAAGACCTCCTGGAGGGCTTACGTAAAGAGCAGGAGACAATAAAAATAAGAGGCAAGAATTCTTTTTGGGCTGATACATCTAATATACCGCAGTTCTTACACAAAGCCATGTTTATTGCCCTTTTGCTGCCACTGAATATGCATGAATCTCCCAAAAATGTTTATGCTAGGACAAGCACTTATTGCTGAATCCTTGGAACTAACACCTACTAAATAAAATCAAATCAGTCTTTCAGAGAGATTTCAGATTAATGGTAAGCATTTTCTGGTCAGATTTTTCAATAACACAAACTGTTGCCATTAAAAAGATACACTTCAGTCAAAATACACTCCCACAAATTCTCCATGCCTTTATATATCTTCTAATGAAAAAATAGTTTTTTGGAATTCAAAACTATTCACTTTGTAGCTTTTATAAAAAATTACTGGGGAAGAACAATAAAGATGGCTTGTCCATGTATAGGAAAATTATTTATCTGCTCAGAACTTTTGTTTAAACAAAAATTGTGATTATTTCTAGCTTTTAATTTTAAATGTGTACAGGTTTCATCTGAGTGTCATATATGGACACTCAGTTTATATTTCTGGCCCCTGAAATTGAGAGAAATAAAAAAAAAATAGCAATTGGTTGTAGTCAGATCAAGAAGTCAAACAAAGACTTTCATTAATATGTTATAATTTTGAATGCTACTTATTGAAGTTGAATTCTGATTTTTTTTTTCATTATTTAGACAAATCCATTCCAGTGGAGGTTTAAAGATCTGTTCCCACTGAGGTCAACAGCAAATCAGCTGCTGGATCTGAATCAGTACAGGAACCAAGCCCCATTTTCAGGTTATTAAAGGAGTTGTGAATTTTCCACCATACAAATTTCCTGTAGGAATCTTTTCTTTCTGCATTTTTTTAAAAATTCTGATCAACTCCACTCCCCCTTGAAAAATCAGATGCATTTAGTGAAGCATTGTGCTGAAATGGAGCATATTTATTGACAATGAAATGAGAGCAGTACACTTCCAAGCAATTTAAAAATAACTCCCTTCGATCAGTTTCAATGCAAGGATGATAGCACAGAGGATTATTTTTCTGTTGTAGTAAATTATTTATGTGAAAGTTGTTTTCCTTTTAACAAGTAAATCTTCCTAGACACAATTGCATTAGGTCTCTTGAATTTCATAATGGGGTTATCAATGAATGCACACAGAGTTTCAAGGTAAACCTCAAGTGCAGTTATGCTCATGCAGTGTAGGAAATCGACTGCCATATTTCCATGGACACGGTGCTCTTTCACATATCTTCCTCAGTGGGGGAGAGAAAATCGGAGGATGCTACTGCAGGGTTTTGGGTTTGGGGGTTTATGTGTGTGTGTGTCTGTGTCTGTGTGTTTATCACTTGCCCTTCATAGAAAATAATGTTCACTCAAGCAGTGGAAACATGTTACAGCTCTTGTAGTGAGAATGGCACATAAGACTTGACTGGAGCTGTGTTGTGAGCTGCACCATGCCAGGAGCCCTTTGCCAGAAGACTCTGCATCTCTTCAAGCCTAAAGGCTCTGCCAGGACATGACAGAAGGGGACAGGTAAAGCCCATCTCCCAAGTCCCACACCAGACCCCAACCTAAAGGCATCCTGGTCCCTCAGGAGATGTCTGACAGTGTCTGCACCAGGTATCAGTATATATGTCCCCACTTCAGTGCTGTTTTTTCTGTACAGCAGAAATTTCAATATTCTGGTTTTATTGCCAAGTGAAAAAAAAGTCTTATCTTTCTTCTGCTGTCTCTTTCATCTTTTTATGAAGAAATGCATGATATAGTGGTAACAGCTGCCTACGAGATTTTGAGTTTAGTCCTCTGTAGGTCATGTAGCAGAGTATGGCATGGGAAGCAGCAGGATTCTCTGCAGGCCAATTTTTCAGATGATGCAAAGTCAGGCACAGTTTATTTTCATATTGTCCCCCAACATCTAAACATTTATGTGAGCTCTCTATACAGTGCCAAGGACTAACTGAAGCCTATCCAATTCATGTGGCACTTGTATAACTCTAGTTTCTTGCTACATACAATAATGTGGCATCACAAACAAAGAGATGTTATACATATTAAGTAAGATATTTGTCTAAAGCTGAATGTAGGTGGCCTATTAAAGGGTACTCAGGAAAGAGTGAAGCCGAGACTGGATACAGGGAAGAAAGGAGAGAAGTGTTTTGACTGCATTTGCTTTACAAATTAGCCATGCAAAAAAAAACCCAAAAAACAAAATCAGGCTACTTGATAAGGGAGAGCACTTTCCTGGACACATGAGAATAGGAGGAAAAAGACCAGCAAAACATTAGGATCTGCTCTGAGGACCAGTTTGCTATCCAAGAGAGCCCAATGGTACATGCAGGTAAGGACCATGAGCAAGGGAAAGGGCAGTGTCAGGGGAGCTCCTCAGCAGGAACCCCCATGTCCCATGGTGTCTACCACGCCAGAATAAACTCCTCTCTCTCTTCCTGCCTATTGTCTGCTTACCACTGGGGCCTCAAGGTGGCTACAGAGTCTGATTCTGCCATTTCTCAGGAAGTAGACAACCTCATGCGAGGTGGAGAGGTGAGGGAACCCTGAGTGGACCCTCAGTCCTTGTTCATAGTGATAGCCCAAGTAGTGCAAGGCCCAGTTCATTGTCTGGGTCCATGAAGTTGCCCTTCCCCCAGAGCCTCCTGGCAAGGAGCAAGCAGCTGCAGAAATGGCTATGCAAGTAACCACATCCAACAGCATGGCACCTTACATGCCAAATTGTTACCAAGTGTTACCAAAACACTGTGGTAAATGCAGATTAGCTGTTTTTCATTTGGAAAATACCTAAGCCCATTTGCTGTACAGTAGCCCTGGATCTTACCCTTGTTCTGACTGTGAACAACCATATCTTCTGCTGACCAAGAAAAGCATAGCCCAGCTGTTTTTCTACCACTGCTTAATGTTTCCGAAAGTAGGAGGGGAGCATTCTGTACCTAGTTTACAAGTACAGAATTAGCTGAATTAGCTGAATAAGCAAGTGTTTATTTCAGTTCTGCAGTGTCAATGAACTGAGAAGACAGCCTGAAGTGAGTGCTCTGGCTGTTTGCAAAATGTTCTGTATTTTCTCTCCTAAGGTACTCACTTGAAAAATACCTATCAAATATTTGAAACAGCACTTTATTTTCTCGGAGAAAATGTCTTCAACATCAAAAAGTATTTCATGATCACCCATAAATAACGAGAGAATAAAAACTAAGACACTGGACAACGTTTTTCTACAAATGATGCTCTCTCTGCAGGGATCAAGAGGAAGACGAGAGTTTCAGTGGCAGGCAGAGCATCTCTGGCTCACCTTCCCACTGACATTGCTGTGTGGTGATGCTCAGAATATGGCTCCAGCAGTGCAGGGAGGAGCACTGGGAGCAGCATCTGGGGCAGCTGTGTTGCAGCACCACAGACCTCTGACTCCACTGCACAAAAAACTGCAATTCTAAGTAAATTTCCAGATCTGAGCCGTTCTCAGGAACTGGAGTGTTTGGTGAACTCTCTAAACTGCCAACAAAATATATATGTCCATCAAAAATATTGGCTTGATAAAAGAAGACGGTGACACATTCTGCCCACAAGTGCTTTTCCTAATCTGCCCTTGGGAATTTAAACTTTCAGATAATCACCCTTGGGAGTGTAACTCTTCCAAATGTAATCATGGTTTGCCTTTTTAATCTCTGAATTAAGTATTTTAAATTGTATCTCCTTTTTCTGTTCAAATACAAGCCATAAATTACATTCAGTAATTTACACTACTTTAGTCTCACATGCAACTATGCGTATCTTTTATTTTTTTCTCTTCTGAAAGCATAGCTTCATTTTTGACTTTGTTTTAAAACTGTTTACAAAAAAGAAAAAAATAATTAAACAAACTAAAAAAATTAAATAACAAAAAGACAAAACAAATTAACATATTATACATGGATTCTGTTGTGGTTTAACAATAAAAATGTTAATGCAATTAAGCAAATTACTTTCTGTCATTCATAGCGATTCTTGTAATGTGAGGATGTGTTAGGGCAAGAGAGAAGTTATGAAATTCATTTTTTTAATTGCCTAAGCACAAAGTTTAGGAGCTGATGAAGACCAAATAATATTCTTGTAGTTTCTGGATTTTGTGAGTCATGACTTGGAGAAATGTTCTGTTTTCTTTCCTAAAGAAAAGCAAAAAATAAATATTCATATATCACAGAACACCAAGAATAAGTGAAATGTCTTGTACAAAGTGCTGCTGGCCTTTCTACACTATTTTTTCAGCAATATCTGCCAAACAGTCTGTATTTTTGATGGAACTGATCTAAATTACAGATGGCCCAAAACTGCTTTTCAGGGTCAAATTTGGCCTGATTTTAAAAGGCTTCTTATTGATTGAAAGTGGATCTGAAATCAGGCAGAGTTAGATGAGGCCCAGTTATGAGCAGATTCCATTATGCCGTGCAGAGGGAGTTACAGCCAGAGCTCTGGGTGGCCCCTGCAAGTTAAGCACATGCTTTAGTGCTCTGCAGGACTCGTGCCAGAGATCTCCATCCTTTACAAGATGGAGTTACCAAGCTGATGGACATACTCCAAAACAGGGCAGAAAAAGCAGCAGATGAAAAACCTTAACTGAAGGCTTATTTTCTCCTGAATGGCCAAGAACAGAGGGGTCCTCTCAAAAGCACCATGATTAAGGTAGAGGGGATTACAGCACTGTCACTCAGGCCAGCCACATGCAGTGCATCCTTTCTAACCTAAGAGAAAAGAGATTTTAAATGCTGATAGATCTTACTAATAGATATGGGCTGCAGATAGAGTGTGGCAGAGAAAAAAAATGCTTCTCTTACAACAGCCATGGATGCAATTACCTTATAAGAACATGTGAAAGTAGCCAAATATTTCTGAGGAGAAAAAAAAAAAATAAACAAGCAACCATAGATTGCTTCAAAAACAGGAATGTTAGCTGCACCAGAATTCAGGGGTGACGAAGAGGACACACACAGGCAATGCCAATTCAGCCCTAGAAATCCTTGTAACAGATTCTGATTTGATCCTCTCTCTTGCTTTCATTTTTCTCCTGTCTTGGGTGAAGGGTTTGTGTTTAATAATATCATTTGCATCAGTGTGTCCCAACAGACCAAGGTACTAGAGCCGGGAGAGATTAGCATGGTAATCTCATTCTGATGGATAAAATTAGCAAAGATATTCCCCTGAACAGAGAGCTGCCATTGGCGAGCTGCCGTGCTTAGAATCAATTACTAAATTACTTTGAGCTCTAAGTCGACAGTAACAGAAAAAAATTGGCATCGACCGAAGTGAAATAAGATAAAAAATACTCGATCATTAAATCTCTCACTACTATTCGCAAATGTGACTCACAAGAACTGCACAAAAAATAAGGCAGAATTTAATTTTTAACAGTGGTCCCTGTCATCATTTCAACCAGAGCTGCTCAGTGCATGGAAGCACAGCTCAGCCTTGCCATCAGGCTGCTCAAAGGAAGAATTGGGCTGCTTGCAGCTTCCACCCTGTGCTGAGCACAGCACACCATGGGGACTTAAAGCCAGAGGACTGGCTTCTGTATATGCAGACAGAGCAGGATAGAGAAAGGTTTTGCCAAGGCATAAAGTCTTCCTTCATGCTGTAATTATATGCTCTCTGTGTAAGTATGTCGTAGGTACTTAATGCTCTGGAAACGTAGAGAAGGGTAGGTACCTGACCCAGAGAAGGCACAACTGGAGACCTTTCTATGCATACACATGCAGTGTAAAAAAAATTCAGAGTAGTGTATAAAGCCTCATGTACTCAACCTGCTTGCTCTAGCACAAAATTTGCATAGTCAGGGGTTTGTCCAGGCTTAAAATGGCCAAAATTTTTGATCTTCGCTGTACACAGATCATCATTACCCATTTAACACACTGGACAAGGCAGGAGTGCTTTGCAGTGACAGGGATGGCCAGGAGGACAAGTACTTGTGTTGTTTTGACTGAGTTTTTGGAAGTATCTACGTACTTTGCTGGTTTTTGATTGCTGCAGCTGACAGCAATGACACACAGGTCTGGCTTTAAGAAAATGCAACATTTTGAAGCTTCTCCAGTTGAACACATACACCTAGAGACCTCTCAGATCACTAGCTGCTTCTACAGACTTTCTATATTAAAGTCACAGCAGCTGTAAATTAATACTCAGTCCAACTTTTCTGGAGAGGAAATGTGAAAGAGGAAACCAAAATAATAATTACCATGTTACCCATGTGACATCCTCTCTGTCTTTGCTACAGTTATGAAATAAATGGGCTTCAGAATGAAAAATATCCAACTAACATGCAATCAGTAGGATAGCAGAGATGTAGAAAAAAGATACGTGAAAGAACCTTTTATCATCTTTACACACTGGGAATCACAGTAGCATAAGTAATTGATAATATTATTAGCACAGTATACATATCAGCTGTCGGGATATTACGAGGACTGAATCCAATCTCTGTTGAGGGAGTCAGGGTCAACATCATTAACTATAGATCCTGTCCTGGTTTACATATAGAGCCCTCAGGCCAAATGTCTGCCAGATACATCTCTATAGATGTGCATAGCTATAGGACATACAGGGGGCTAATCACACACATCAGTAATAGACAAGAAGCTTTTGTTTATCTGAAGGTTTACTGGAATTAACTGATTAGTGTCAACTTGACACAATAACTTTTGTCTACAATGTAGTAGATCATTTTGATGGTTTTATTGATGGAGTGTTGACTAATGTAAATTGTAAGGGTAGTTGAATGAAGTAGGAAACATTTAAGTTAAACAGAAATTGAAAAAGCCACTAGCAAACATATCTTTAAAATGTCACATTCTGCAGCCTTACTGATGCTATGATAATGATAGCAATAATGGCAACAACAGTAAGTAAAGAGAATTTAAAACAGAAATAGACACTATCTATTCATAAATTTATCTCTTACTTAAATCCTTAGATAATACCTTATTGCTAGAACTAACCTAAGACAAATTTGACATATCTGAAAATAAAATCAATCTAGTAAAAGAAAATAGAAAATTAAGTAAAAAACACATTTATTTACCTAAAACCCATAGTGGCTCAATTTAGAATAAAAGCATGAAAAATATTTAAGAAAAATGTCTGTTGGGGTAAAAGTTCATCATATAGATTCGTTAGATTCATAGCATTACTTTTTGTTTCCTGTAAGATAAAGTTTCTTTCTTCCATTTATATGGAACACATTCTTTGCTTTCTTCTGCTGGGTGTCAAGTAGCTTTTATGAACTAGTTTAGGCTTTCTGTTCTCATGGCTTCACAGCATGGTTAGGAGTTCATAATTCAAAACTACACATGATTGCATTCCTCTTCTGACGTAAATAACAATAGACTTATTTTCTTGCTTAGCTATTATATTATTTAGTGCAACTGTTTGGCAATCTCCTGTGAAAGTAAGCTCAGGAAATACAGTGATTATGTTGTGAATGCTTCAAATAACAGAAAGATACTATATGGTCTACTGTATTTATGTTCTGCTACAAATAACAGAAATCACATACTTCTATAACTTCAAAATCACCTTCCTTCCCTTTCCAGGCACAAACTATTCTCCCCACAATAGCAAGTCAAAACCATTAGGCTAAAACAAGGGAGATACTGTGTGTCACAAAACGAAGTAATTAAATCTAGGCAGTATTATCAATGATACCCAATTCTAACCACTGAAGCTGCTGTTAGTAACCCCAGTCTGTCCCTCTATCAAAAAGCTATTTATTCTTCATTACTGGCCATCCCTGGGTTATAGGGATTCATTGTCATTGTAGTAACTTGGAGGAGGAACAGTTAGCACAATGATATTATGGAAATAGCCATTTCATAGCTCATGGGCAAAGAAGCATTGAGTCACAGCTTTCCAGCAGTTGTCAGCACTGGTGAAATCTTGTCTGTATTATCACCCTTGGGGATTCATTACATTTCTTTGGATTATAACAGTGTAATAGAGATGGAAGTGGTGTCACCAGAGAAGAGAACCCCACCGTAGAGATCCCACCCATGTAATTCCTATAGAAGTCTACATGCAAGGTCTGCAATATTGAGGACAAAATTTGCTGTACTTCGGGACACAGACTGCCCAGTTTAGATCAGAAATATCCAAACCAACATGGTTCCACTTTGTCCATGGCCTTCTCCTGATCTGTCTCAAAACCAATCCTGCCTCCTCACTTAAGCACGTCTGAGAGAGCGTAACTTCCAGTAACAAGATTTCAAAAGGTTTTCTCTCACATGCCTTTAAATCTGATGGGTGTTCAAAGTCACGAGACCTTATTACATGGAAGGCAGTGAAAGTAAAGGAATGATTAGATATGTTGTGTCATTCTTGAAGAAACACAAATTAAATTAAATATATTAATTTTGTGTGCTTTTTATCAAAGTCTACATTGATGCATCCAAGAAATCACAGCCCTTCTCCAGCAGCATCTGACTTAGTAGTTTTTTCTTCAATTAAAAAAAGAACAGGTTTGTTAAGCCCTAAGATTTGGTCAGAGCTTAGTGGTATTTGTCTATTTATTGGACATAAGCATATTCAAATCTATGTTTGTTTGAAACTGGCAATATACATTGTCAGCCCAGATTCCTGCCTAGGTAATAGAAAAAGTACCTTAAAATGTTGGGGGTTTTTTTAAAGCTAGGAGAAAAGGTCTCAGTTTTGGAAAGCAAAATGTTTCATGTATTTAGCTCTTAAACAGCTAGCCATGTCATTTGATACAGATAAACAAAACAAGTAATTTTTATCCTGCTTTAAAAAGTAGCTACTGGGAAAAGGTAAATTATTTTTCTTTAATATTTTGGTTCATTTTAAACTGGATGTTAAAATATCTAGCAATTGATTTTCTGTGGCCCTTGCATGCAGTTATTTGCATTATAAATGTTCCGTTATGATAAGACACAGTAGGAAGCAGCTGATAAGATGCAAACATAATACAGTGTGATTTATTCTTGTGGAATAATTTTTATAGAAAATATAAAAGAACCTTTTACATGTAGCTATACACCTTCAAACACAATTCTCAATTATGCACAATGGTGCTCGCTTAAGTGGAAGTATGAAATAAAAAAAAATTTGTGGTTTATGCAATGGCCAGGTACAACACACAACAGCAGGAGAATGGTAGAGAATGACATCACTTTTCCTGATGGTGTCTGGAAAAGATGGGTTTGGACTAAAAAACTTTGTAGTAGCTATTTCTATAATGGAAAGAAGAAATCAGTTCAGAGTTCATGCCATGAGAAGTATGGACATCTTCACCACGAACTTCAGCACAACATCCTTTTTCTACAGCAAATCTCCCATCTTCATCAGCATCTGCAGAGTGGAGGGAGCATTCAAGTTTTAAGCTCTTGTATGAAAAAGAATTCATTTTTCCACAAATGCTTCCTCCTCAAATCAATTTTGAATGCAGAGCGTTCTCACAATACCTTTCACTGGTTTTCATCCCTTTAGCAGTTTGTGCTTTTTTCCATCCTCTGCTGCCTCCTTGTTTCTTTCTCTCTGCATAAATGATTTCCAGGAGATGTTTGAGCACACATCTCTCCTGCATACATTTCTTCTGCCTTAACTTTTTCTTTAAAATTACTTTTGGGATCTCTTTTTGCATTTCACCAACAACATAGTTCTTGACAGCTAAAAAGTGTGTGTTCTTTTTTTTTAGTATCTTGGTTCCAAACACTACTGAGGATTCTTCTTGCACCTTCTTCTGCCATCCAGCTAGAGCACTGAAAAAGATGAGATATGTAATAATGGAAGACATTTCTTCTGATTTGTCACTGATCTCACTGTGTATAAGTAATACAAAGCAACTTTGTGTCAAGCATAAGCATACCTAGTGCAGAAGTTTAGCACACTAAATAATGTAAAATACACAGGTAATATCTCATTCAAATATGAAACAGTTATCTTGATTGCAAAATATTCTGTAATCATTAGGACTAAAGGACAACTTCAAGTAAAAATACTTTAAAACACATTGTCCCATAAATCTGCATTGAATAGCAATCTTAAATTAGAATAACAGATAAAAAAAGAAAGCATTAGAATTGCAAATAATTATGAATTTAAAAGAGTAATTGTCATTTGGATTAAATGATTTGTTGGGTTGGCATAAATAGAGAAGTAATCATGAGAGATGTGTTTTGTATCTCAGTGTAATATAAAGGATGTATATTATATAAAATGAGGAGGAACAAAAGGTTTTGCTCATTCCAGGATTAGAATTACTTTATCTTGCCAAAATTTCTCATTGGGTCAAATACAAAGACCTTCATTCAGTAGCTAACAAGGCTTTCTTCAAGCAAATTCCTCTTGGCCTCATCATTTTCTCTACAGTTTTCACAGTCTTACAGACAAATCACAGCTGCCCAATGGCAAAATTCATTGGTCATGATATACTATTAGATATACATTACATGCCTTTGTAAGTATGTGGGGTAGTGTGCATGTGATGTAATGACGTGCAAAATGCAGAATACATATTATTTAAAATATAAGATGAAAATGCTATTTCAGTTGCTGCTAATTTGCATTTCATATTCCCAAACCATCATAATACTATTATAAAGTATTGATCCAAGCATGATCATTTGATTTCACATCAATACTAATATGACTTTTCTGTGATCTGTTGACATGTGGGATTTTCTGAGTGAAATACATACATACCAATATCCAACTATTTTGTCTAGTAAAAGTGAATTTAGCTGTTCTGTGTGAAAAACTGTGGGTAAAAATGCAGATCATCCTTTGCCAAAACTTGAATTAGATTATACTAGTAGACCTAGATTTATACTCTTACTACTTTCCCAAATCTCTTTCTTTTATCTCTTTGATACAGTGGTGTCTTTCTGATACCGATTGTTGGCTGGAGCCATATTCAGTATCCTAAGCACAAAGCATGGGTAGCAAAAGCAGTTATGACATTTAGGAGCAATGCTTCCTTAAAATCTCATTCCCATCTTCAACATGGTAATATAACACCTGTTATACATACACGCACATAAATACCTCTGGAATAACAGCCTTCCACTAAGCCTGCCTGAATTATATAAACAATATCGTTTATTATGAAACAGGTTTTGCCTTGATTATTTTTGCATAGAGATGTCAAAATCATATTGCTCCCACAAGCCCGTTTCTTCTCTTCTACTAGATAGGCATGCAGAATGATATTCTAATAGCCTTCAATCTTCTCAACATTGCTGAGGTACCCCTTCCTACTAAATCTTTGTTTTCAACATTACCCAAGAGTTTCAGCTGACACCATTCTGTTGATTTTTCCTAATGGTTACCAGCTTGAAATCGAACCTTTGCCCAGAGATAATCATGGAATCATAGAATCATAGAATGGCTTGGGTTGGAAGAGGACGTTGAAAAATACCTACTTTTTCTGCATGTATTCAGACAGATATCCCCTTCCCCGCCTGTAAACACACAGATACCCACAGAACCAACAGAGTTTCTGCTAGAGACAGCAGCAACACCTCCACTGATTTACTTGGAGCAGACTTAGATCTTACTGGCATGGAAGGGGAGACGACAGCATGTCTGGGAAGAGTGGTATGTGCTAATGACACTCAGTCCCTTTACTGTCAAGAAATCATCACATAAAATGAAATTGCTTTTCTCTCACCTGATTATCTATGGGACCTGAGCAAAAACTACCTGAAAGTGGATTTATCACAGATTCATTCCAAAATGAGTCATTACAGTTTCTTCACAGAAGCCAAGGAACCCAAGGAACAGACAGAGATTGTCACTTGCCTCAAATGAGATGTACTTTCCTATCATCTGTTAAGACCTGAAAATGGTTTACAACCTCAGAACAGGTTAAAGCCATCACTACTTCTGGATTACAGGGTTACTGGTGGGGGCTCCTTTGCCTTCGTTTATATATGACAAATCTGTGACCCTTCTTTCCCACATGAAGCTATAGTTTATGTTGAAGACTACCAAGAATCTGAAGCAAAGCCCCAGTCCCTCCATGGGACAGGTCAATGTGGTCACAACATTCACCTGCAATTCCATGCACCATTTTCCTGTATGTTTTTAGATGGAAACCTCATTGCAGGAAAATAAACCCCCAAGAACTTCAGGTTCATCTGGTTTCAAAACTTCCTTCCAGCCCCAGGAGCCTTCTAAACCCAACCTGCAATATTGAAAGCAATGAAACCAAGGCTAAATAAAATGAGTTTACATTGCATAGGAACAGCATTTCTGACCACACTCTCCCCCTGCCCCCCATTTACTAAGTAAAAACTTCATTGGGGCTCTAGACTCTATTTAGCAGGGCACAAACTCTAATGGCTAATCCACAGTAATTTAAATTACATCGTGAGTTTGTTAGAGCCCTGTCATCTTCTCTTCCGTTCTCTGAATAGACTAAGTATAAACACAATGTATATATTAGTGTATATATATATTAGTGTATGTCCTACTATCTACCTACTTTCACACATCACTTTCGTTACTTTTGAACATATCAGCATATTTCAGTATATAGTTACAGAATCTGAAAACTCAATTAATGTGCTATTTACCTGAGTATTAACTAGAACAATATCTATATAGGCTTTAGAAAAAAATTCTTGTTCCAGATTGTAAATAAACTTTTAAGAACTGACCCAGTGCCAATCCTTTCAGCACCTGTCTGGATATAAGCAATTATTTTAGTTAATGGTACAGCACAAGGTTCAGAGTATGCACATAAACCCACACTTTCCAAGAGTGATTCAAGCAGGGATTACATAAAAGGTTTTAGTAAAAACTGCTGCCTTGTTCTCATCTGGAGCTATTACCCATTCATTTTGTCTATGAATGTAAACACATAATTTATCCTTAAGACCCCTTCATATCAAGCATAATCATCTTAAGGAAGATATGTGGTCAGGATAAAAAAAGGATGCTGTTTACATCTTATATCTGCTTTTCATGTAAGTCCAGCTCTGTTTCCTGTTGTTTACAACAAATGGAAACTTCTATGCTGTTTTTCTGCTTCAGCTAGTTCTTGCCAGGTATTTTTTTTTCCTCCTTGGAAATCCTAATAGAGGGAGTCTGTGACTGACTACTGATTTCTGAATGTCCAAACAACAGCCTTCTTGCACTCCCTTAGCAAAAGATGGACCAATTGAGTTTCAGTGAAGGAGTCTGTGAACTAATTTTGACTACAATAAAATAAAAGCCTATTGATTAGCAGAAATCTTTCCATGTTAGCACTTGGGACTAGATTGATTGATATATTTTTTACTGGGAGGCTAAAAATGACCAGCTGCCAGTATTATGTCACTTTTGTATAGGAACCTGGGACCATCTGTAAGGAATCATTTGTAAACTGGAGACCTTCTTAAAAAAAAAAAAAAAAAAAAAAAAAGGAAGAAAAGCAGAGCAAAAGCAACTAAGCTTTGCTAAGTTGTCTTATGGAAATAATGCAGCTAATACAATCAAAACAGACAGAAGAGCCACAGACTGATGTAAGCAGGGATCCACAGTCATGACACCCCAGCCAAGAGCAGTGATCTAGCTATGGTCCCAGAAAGAGCAGCTGTTAGGTACCCAGGAACTGTTTAGAGGGAATGGAGCTCTGATTCATAACCTGAGCAAACTCTCCATAGCTGAATCATGAGGGAAAATGTCCCAGCCCACTTGAGTAGGTGTTTCTTGCTCATCATTTAAAGCTGATTACCATTAGTCTCCAAGGCATGAAGAACTGCTCTGACCTGCTGCTCCTTAAAGCCCAACAGAGCATGTTTCAGTAGCACATGGGAGCTGCTGAATCGTTCAGTTAGCCAACATGGAGACCTTTGGTTAAACAGCTTAACAGGATTTCCTTCTGCTAACCCATTCCCTTGTTCAGGAGCTGGAAGTACCTTGCCTGAAGGCACAATGCATCCCTGCAGGCAAGAATTCAGGATTGTCTAACCCTGCCTCCCTGTCACTGGCTACTTATTCTGAGAAAAGGGGCCTTTTTAACTTTTCTATGACCTCTTGACTTAGACATCGTTATCCTTCACTGTGGGAAGAACATACCTTTCCATCTTTCTTACTGTGTCATTCAACCTCATTGGATTCATTGACACAAACAAGCATAGAAACATAAAATTGCTATAATTGGGTCAGGCCATAGGTCTGATGGTGGCCAGTGGTGATTGCTCAGAGAAAGAACAGAGGAAGCAGGGCACAAACAGAAGGACCCTTCCCTTGACAAATCTCTGCTACCAGCAATTTCAAGGCCAATCAGAGGGCTAGAGTTTGTATCCAGACCATCAACTTATGATACAAATATTAAAATCACAAGTAATAGTGAATACAAAACCTCTGACTTTTTGAACTCCTAAATGTTTCTCATTAAATAAAACAAATGTATATCTGCAATTGTATATGACATAGATCCTTTGGTGTGAGTCATCAGTGTGTTATGCTATGCTCCTGTACTTGCTAAGAGACAGGAGAGGTCCCTTTTTAATTTCCATAATAAGCACATAAGTTTCTATCAGCAATATTTCCTTGGTTATCTTGTACACTATTTTCACTGCACTCCTTTTTCCCCATCCTACTTTGAATTTCATGAGAGGCCTCTCAATTTCTTCTCATTCCTCAGCCCCATTGCTGACAAAGGTTTCACACCCACACTCCATACCTTTGCAACTAGGTTGAAGATCAGCTTGCATAGGCAAGCTGCAGTCCTTCAGGCTATTCAGTATTAAGGGCCTGTTCTGCACTCTGTTGAAATCCTAGTCTAGTCTTTGAAAGGTTCAGTAGCCTTTGACCAGCTTCATCAAGCTTAGAGGCAAGGCCCGATAAGAGGAATCACTAAATCTGCCCCAGTGCACAGCACATCATATGCTGTAACTTGCTATTTTTGCAATACCACACATTTTTGCTACCATTTGAAATATAATTCAGCCATACAATTTCTCCTGCTCTGCAAGACCATCAAATATTCCCAGATGTAAAGCTGGAGCTTAAAAAAAAAAAAAAAAAAAAAAAAACCAAACATGATATTCAGTGATATTCAATAACAGTATTAATATAACTGTGAAAAGTTATATTGCAGAACAGATTATATAATTTGAAATGTGGGGGGTGCTTCTCTTCTTTCTAAGCAGTGCAGGTTGGTACAGGCAAAGTCACTGTTGGGTGTGTTTCTGCTTTACCAAACATGCCTAAACTTAAACTTGTGGATGTGGTTTCGTTCTGTTTGCTTGCTTGTTTTTTTTAATGAATGGAAGCAGAATTGGACAGTTCGTAAGGCAAGCAACAGTCAGGCCTCCTGCCCCCCTTATTTTTGAGTATATGAACCTCCATCAGTGAACAAAGAACAGAAGTGTCCAGATCTGGGTCTCTCAGCCTAACCAGTGCCAGCAACGTGGTCAGGAGCTGCAGGAGGGCATCTCTGCTGGTCTGCCCGAGTCTCCACAGCACCATGCTGCCTTCTGTCCTTCACTCGTAATGATGGAAAGCTTTGACCCGGCCACTTCTCTGCTTCTAGAGGGAAAAGCAAAGCCTTCTCTTAGGGCTATTTCAGCTCCCAGGACCCTTGTGCTGCCCCGGCTGTCCTAGCAGCTGCCCAGCGAGCATTTCTGCCTTTCACATCCTCTTCCCCTGCTTACACAGTCTGAAGAGATAGTATTTTCCTTTCCCTTTTTTTTTTTCTTTTTCTCTTTTTTTTTTTTTTTTCCTCCTAATCGCAGAAAGGCCTCCCCGCCTAATCTAATTCCCGCTCCTTTGTCACAAGCAGATGTCACTTTTACATCTGTGCGTCTGCTCAATCGCCCTGTCTCCTCCAGCCCAGCAGATGTTGCCGTCGCCGCCTCGGCAGCCGCGACCGGGGGGGAAAAGCAAAGCGCAGATCCCTCTGCTGGCCGCCTCCCGAAAGCCACGTCCGCGCAGCCGGGAGAGGGATGGAGCAATTAAAAAAGGATTAGTAGTAGTAGCAGTAGCAGTTGTAGTAATAGTAGTGGTAGTAGTAGTAGTCGTCCTCTTTCTTCATCATCATCATCATTACTATTGCAAATCCCCCATCTCAACAGATTAGGCAGTAGAAGACCAGCCAAGAGCGCATCCTGAGCTAGCGCGGAGAGACATGGGGAGGCAGAGCGGCCGATCAGGGCCGCGGAGCGCAGCCAGCGCAGCCACTGGGAGAGCCCTGGACGCGGCGGGAGCAGGAGCGTGTCCCCGCACCCTCATGCTGTGACCGGGGGACAGCCAACACGTGTCACAGGCCCCTTCGGTCCTGTCATCCGCTGCGGCTGCGGGGACGGTGACGGGCCCGCTGTACTGCGCGCCCCGACCTGCGGAGGCCCGCACTCCAGAGGACCGGCCTCCGTGAGGTGGGATGCTCTGGCAGGTCCCTCCGAATAAAGCAATGTCAAAGAAGCCCTCGCCCATATGTAACATTTTATTCCGGCGGATGGGAGCGTCCCAGAGCTATCAGAGCCCGGGAGGCGCTTTCCCATGGCCGGCGGCGGCCGCACAA